>SSNS01000078.1:2030231-2077872 GCA_006937985.1 Aphyosemion australe
GACGACTCACAAAACCATTAATTTCTTTGCATTCTACTGAATTTGTGAGCTCCACATTTTGCCATGACCATATTTGTTCTTCTTCTTTTAGCTGTGTTGAGGTGGTTAACGAGCTACTTCTTGGTGCATTACAGCCACCAACAGGTGTGGAGTGGGACCAGGACTCTAAATACTTTATATGTCAATGAAAAAATAATAAAGAATACTAATAATGCAGAAATGTTCTGTAGGCCCGAGGCTAGAAGGAACATGCCACATACTGTTTACTGTTATAAACCCCAAGCCTTTTGTGGACAATGTAAAGTCAATTTAAATGGAACTCAGTGGGGTGGCCAATCAGATTCCAAGGGTGGCATGTGCTGCCCCAAGCCACTCCCTGGACACGCCCCTGAGTTTACTTCTCTTTAAAACATTTCTTTATGGCAGCATTTATTTACGTTAAAACGTCACACAGTAACTTGATTTCTGACAGAAAATGATTCGATCCAACGTTACTTTCTGTGAGCAGAAATCCTTCATCTCATGCAGCTCACGGACAATACCTACGCGTGAACCTTGAAATCCGTATTCGGTGTAAAAAAATTCTTCTGTTCCAATGCTTTTCTGAAAAGTTATTAAATCCAAGGCTGTGTTTCTGTGACTCGGGTGCTCCGCGAGTCCTTTCACCGAGAGCGGCTCCTTAAATGAAAGTGTTATTTACAAAACCGATGAATGGAAATACAGGCAGGCTTTTCTACTCAAGGTTGCTCCATACAAAGAGGGACGCCTGTCAGATTGTGTTGCCATGGCGACCCGGCTATGCTATGGCGACGAGGCACTGCCGGTTTCGGAATCCGAGCCGCTCGTTGAAAAAGGGGGGAGGAGGTGTTGTGACAATATGAACGACTTGTCTCTGTGACTAATGGCCGGGAGCGCAGCTGCAGGACGGCGGTGGGCTTGTGTGTTGGCTGCCATGGCAACCAGCGAGAAACCCCATTGCTAAGTCAAGTGGCCCAGGTATGGAGCTGAAGTTTCTCAGTTAGGCTCCGAGACCCCCACCCACCTCACTTCACCCGGACCTCATGGCCTGTTTCTGTCTCCCTCCATCTTTCAGCCGGTGAGGATCGGCGCTCAAAGCCAACAGGCAGCAGGCAAAAGTGATGGAGGCGCTCCATAAATATCACTGAAATTCCCAGTGGGAGTGCTCCCTGACATGTTTGGCGGTGAATGGGACATGATGCATGAAGGCCTGCGGAGAGTTGCCACCCCCGGTCATTAATCTGATGCTCCCCCCTTGGTAGAGTGGTAGAGTCACCTTTCCGAGCTGCATGGGGAGACCACTTCTCTCTCTCTCTCTCTGCCCAAAGATCCCCAGGTAACAGAGCCGAGCTATGCAGGACACTCACCTGTAGTCCGTCTCACATGCAATCCATAATAGTGTGCAAAAACCCAAAGCTATATGGGTTAACTACGGGTCTGGAGCCATTTTTCAATCTCTTTTTGTTAGATTTTTGAAAGGTGACAAACTGTTTTCCATTTCAGTCTACACACGAGTAAATAGAATTTAAAACAAGGGTGGGAATTTAACGCGTTAATTATGATTAATTAATCAGAAAAAAATAACCCTAACCCTAATTAACCCTAACCCTCTGCCTCATTATTTTGAATTTAAAAAATAGCTTTGGGGGAAAATTTTCTTGAACGATTAAAATGCGATTAATCAAGATTAATTAATTACAAAGCCTCTAATTAATTAGATTAATTTTTAATCGAGTCCCACCCCTAGTATAAATATAAAGAAAAAAATGTTTGTGCAAATGGCTCGACCGTCTCTTTACTCTTTATTATTTATAATCTAATTTCCAGAAGCTATTTTTATGCTCATTCTAGTCTCTTATTAATGAGTTTGGTAAGCGTTTATTAAATAATGATGAACCTGGTAAGTAAGAAAAGTTAGTGCAGAACTGATTACCAATGGTTAAGTGATTAGTCATGAATAATTCATTGCTGCGATGAGATGATTCACGGGGAGATTAATCATATTTCACTTTCACAGGTATTTAAGAAGGAGGCCTTATCTGATGGAATGAAATTAGAGGGAAAGGGATGGATTCGAGTGGAAAACACACTCACTCGGGATAAACAAACACAGGTGTTTCACTTTGGGAAATTACACTTAATTAAAAGGATTTTAAGTAAACCAAATCAAAACATGAAAAATTGGTTTAAAATTCAAAACGTTGGAAAAATATTGGCACAACTTTGTTTGAGGTGATGAGATCTAATGAATAAATCAGTAAATGGAACAACAATAAAAAACCAGAAAAAATGAAGTGAAAACATAAAAGTCATCTCTTTCGCCAAGTTGTGAAACCATTGTGTAAATAAAAGCAGTCAAAAATAATTAATAACTTCCTATATCAGTAGATTTGTCAATCAATTTGTTTATGACATATTATGAAAAGGGAGCAGACCACACCTAGTTTGGCTTGTTGTGAGCGATTCCTGCAGAACAGAATTAATCAACCTAAAGCCTCTTGACACTGGACTGGACTGTCACCTGCCACTAGTGGACTCTGAGCCTCAGGCTGACTCACACACTCGACCATGCAAACACACACACACACACACGCTGCAAAGATTGAGCCTAAACAAATCTGTCGGATAAGAAACAACTGAGTCCAGGGAAAATGTGACGGATGCAAGGATTTGAAGCACACGCCTGTGGCACTCACTGATACCTGAGTTCTGCTGCACTCTGTTTAATAATTAGCTCGTCCGTGGCCACAAAATCAATCTCATCAATCTCCTGTAATGAGCACACACACACATACACACACATACACACACACACACACGGTTAGAATTGTGTGCCGCGGCTGTCGTCCCTGACCAAGTCGGCTCCGATCGGAGGAAGCAGTGATCATACAACATGTATCAATTTTTAGCGTTGGCAACAGATGTGCTAATTTCCCGGGCTCGCTCGATTCATAACAACGTGCCAGATCCCTCCTTAAAATATGTGCTAATTTGCAAAGGCTCATTGTGGATGTGCTAAACAACCAGCTGACATTTTGTGTGCTAATTTGTCAAGCAGGGACCCCTTTTTTTTGGTACTAATTGTGCCAAACTGTGAGTACACTTCCACAAGGCTTGAATTGCTGAATTCCTAAATGACTTCTGTCTGCTGGCGGTTTCCAGGCACTCCACTGCTCTCGAATTGCAAATGCTACTGAAGAGAAACACCAACTACTGTGAAAATAAGATGCATGAGCGCCGAGTGCTGCACACTTGGCGACGCAAACAGACGAACACACAGATTTCAGTGAAATATGTGGCTGCTCTTGAGATTGGATGAGCTCTTTAGAATCAAATGTTGTAGGTTTTTTTGGGCAGTAGAATCAAAACACATGAAGTATGGGATGAAAAATATTACATTAAAAATTAACAGCTACATTAAGCCACATTTTGCATCTTAACTGCTAAATTTGCCATATTGATCATTTAAGTTACTGTTAATTTTTTTTACACATTTTACATTCTAACAGTAACATTTTGCTACATTTCAATGTCTTAAGGGCTAATTTTGCCATATAATTTTTTTTTACCACATTTTACATTCTAACAGTAACACTTTGCTACATTTCAACAAAACGGCTAAATTTGCCATATTAATAATTTTAACTGTTAATTTTTTACACATTTTACATTCTAACAGTAACATTTTGCTACATTTCAATGTCTTAAGGGCTACTTTTGCCATATTAATATTTTTTTACAACATTTTACATTCTAACAGTAACATTTTGCTACATTTCAATGTCTTAAGGGCTAATTTTGCCATATTAATATTTTTTTTACAACATTTTACATTCTAACAGTAACATTTTGCTACATTTTAACATCTTAATGGCTAAATTTGCCATGTTAATAATTTTAACTGTTAATTTTTTACAACATTTTACATTCTAACAGTAACATTTTGCTACATTTTAACATCTTAATGGCTAAATTTGCCATGTTAATAATTTTAACTGTTAATTTTTTATAACATTTTACATTCTAACAGTAACTTTTTGCCACATTTAGCATTTCAACATTAGCTACACTTAGCTACATTTAGCTGCACTGTAAAATCCGAATTGTTAACCTTACTTTAAAAAAGCATGCAAACTGATTGCACTTAAAATAATAAGTACACGGAGTAGGTAATTATTTGTTTGAGGGACTAGTACTTACAAAGTAAAATGCACTTAAATGCAAGTTACTTTCACTAAAACAAACCAGTACATAGTACTTTTGCTTACTGAACTTTTATTTATGAGTTGTATATACTTAAGCAGTAGTAAACAGTGAGCACATTTCTATGTACATAGTAACTTGCATTTATCTTAGTAGTAACTTGCATTTAAGTAAGTTACTTTCTACGCATTAGTAGCTCCAACACATCATTACCTACTCCTTTATACATATTATTTTGTGTATGTACCAGCAAGGTTTCTCAAATTTGCTTTTTTTCTACAATCATTTAGGAAATATTACATTATTTTATCTAAATGTTTAATCTGAATCCAAAATACCAGTAATGACAAAAATCAACAATTAGAATCAAATTCAAAAATAAAATTTAAATGTTGAATTTTAAACACGAATGTGGCAATTTCAATTATATTTTCAGCCAACATTCAAATTTGGAAGTAAGCAAAATAAATGTGTGGTGAAGCGATCCTCTACCCAGGGTCCTAAAGTCCTGTAGATAGTTAGGATTGCACACGTTCATCCAACTACACTGTAAGAAATAAAATGTTAACCAAGTTATGTCAGCTGGTTCCACTAAACCTAGTTGCTTGAATGAAAAACATAATATACATTTACTCATAACAGCATATAACAATGTATTTTAATATTTACATTTAAAGCCATACAATGCAACCTTTTCAGCATGTTTCCCGCATGTTTTAGATCATGAACACAGCTGATTTGTTTGATTTAGTGATGAACCGCTCCTGTAGACACTAATGAAGGCTGAGGAGACGTTTCAGCTGTTAGGTTAAGGTGTTAAAAAGACAAACGCACAGCGAGGAGATAAGTTTCACTTTTGCTTTCGCTAACGGCCACTAGGGGGTGCTAAAAGCAAAACAAAACTGCATAGTATCCCTTTAAGCAACTAGCCTTAATGGAACATGTTTACATAGGTTAAGTTAATTCAACATTTCATTTCTTAGAGTGTATGGATAATTTTGTATCTGCTTTCACGTGCATGAAACCATTTTATTAGATTTAAGGAATTCTTTATTTGGAGGATCTCATCACCTACTTTTTACTTTTATGGACTTCTTAACTGATATCAGTCTAAATTTTCCTTTTAGCTAAACATTTACTGTAAAACCGCCACGTTTATGTTTACATTTTACCATTTAGATGCATTTCTAAATATTTTTAACACAATCACTCGAGGCCAAATGTGGTAACATATGCCTCACTTTACAATCAACACCCCATAATGAAGAAATATAAGGTGGCCATGATGTGGTGCACAAAGAGCAGCTGTCCTGCTGGAATATTTCACATTATCATCCATCTGTCCAGCAGTCACACCTACATGTTTGCACATAATTGAGGGAAAAGAGCGGCTGTGCTTTGAGTAACAAACATTGCAGGAAAGAAAGCAGAGTTCCCAGTGTCAATCACACCCACACACACAATAATATTAAAAAACAAAACAGCCTTTCCTCAAATTGCCAGGTACAGAGAGCTGTTTCCCACCTGAAAATTATTGCTCAATAGTGTGAAGCATATAATTTGTTTTAGGGCTTCTATAAATGGTCATTTCACTATCTATTAAACTGCTGGTAATATTGCTGCTGAATAGATTAATTGGGCGGTTTGTGACTCAGAAGAAGGTGTAAAAATGCTCTTGACGTTTTTTTAACTGAAGAAAAGTCAGCAGAGATCAACAATTAGCAATTGGTATTGGGTATTATTTTAGTTTTCTTTGTTTTAACACCTAATTTAATTGTAAAAATACCTTAATAACGTGTTAAAATGTCATAATCCAGTGTCAGCACAAATTCTAACTTAGATTTCAGTCAAATTCATTAAATAATCACATTTTTTTATCTGATTTATAAAGTTAACATGCATCTGAGGTAGGGATATGAAAATATAGGCCGATATCGATATCCGATATTAATATCGCTGTTATATCCATTAACCAATATTTACCTATATTACATTAATATAAGAAGGAATGTAAGAAAATATCAATACACTGAAATATTGTGATATTTTGTGTAATGATACTAAATCAATATTTAAAAGCAGTGTATCAATTTTTTATTGAGAATTTTCACAAAAATGTTTGCTATATTTCTTTTGTGTGGTGCAATTCAAACCCCGACTGCTAGGTGGCAGCAATTTTTACCGCCTTCACTCTGACAGAGCAGCAAAATCATGTGATAGCACTTGACAGAGTTGGAGTTTTTTAAGTTCAGTCAAAGAAAACACAAATATCGTCTGGCCTTTAGTATCGCAAGATATTGTATCGTCTCCCTGTATTGTGACATATATCACATTGCCAAATTCTTGCCAATAAACACCCCAAATATAAGAGTTATATATAAATTAGGGGTGGGACTAAAATTTTTAATCTAATTAATTAGAGGCTTTGTGATTAATTAATCTATCTATAATTAATTATCACCACTCTCCCCTTCTCAAACTGATACACAAATCGCTACTAGATGGAAAAAAAATATTGTTGTTAATATCGGCCCAGTTGCACATACCGGACCGATACCGATGCATCCCTAATCTGAGCTGATTTTCAGTAAAAACAGACGTGAGCTTGAGCGACTGACGTCAGCGTTCAGCTAGATAATCCCAACCACAGCCTGTCGGCTCCTTCTGCAGAAAGTGTAGAAATATTTGTCCAACCTTCTGATGCACACGGCTCATGAGAAGCACACAGAGCACAAAGACAATATCTGACAGTGGCTGTGATATAACAAAAAGGAGACGGCAGCACCGTTCAGCACTGTCTCAGGAAAATCAGTCAAGCCTCAATAAATATTTTCACTCTTTCCAAGTAAATAGCTTTCAATCGTCTTGTTTCTGCCTCTCACAGATGGATGCATTCTTCCCAACTGTCCAAACATCTCATGATAGAAAAAACACAATTCGCACAACTATAGCAAAACACTGTTTTTATTGCAAACTGCATTGAGTTTAATGATATGCAAATACGATATTAAAGTTTGATAAAGTTTCTACTGCAGCTGTGGCATAAGAACTCTGCTTTTGGGGATTTTGTTTAGACGTAATGAGCCTGTATTTGTCCAGGAAAAACACACGTCTTTTCCTTTTATGAGCTCTGGAAATCTCACACCTTTTACTTCACTTCCAAGAACTATTCCCAGAATTGCAGTTACAAGGTGATTCAGTTGAAATAAATAACACAAACCCCCAAAAACTGCAGTTGGATGTATTTTTTTACTTTAACAGAGCTGAAAATGTGTGAATTGTCGCTAATATACAGCCCAAAGGGAGCGAATGGGAGCGGTTATTTAATAGAATGCGTCCCACTGCTTCATGCCTCGCCTGTCTCTGTCGTTCCTCTGTCTGTGCCCCATCGTTTTCACTTCTTTATCAAACACACACACACACACACGCTTCCTCTCTCTCTCTCAGGCAAGAGTACATCTCAGGGTGGCCTCTGCAGGTGACAGATGGCGTCCTCACAGCACTGCTCACTGTAAACTGGGTTTTAATCAAGCCTAAGCACATGTGAGAGATGCTAATTATCCACTGCAGGCTGAGAAAGTCCAACCAGGAGAATACTGTGACCACGCATGTGCATCACCGGTTTATTATCACTTTCCCTCGTTGAGATAAAAACCCACCATTAATGGCGCCGCGGATGAGATGCGCAAGGCAGGGTGGACCGTCTCCAGCGTCCCTGGATGCTCCAGGCCTCGAGCAGCATCGCTCAAGAAAATAAATATGGATAATCAACTCGACTAACTGTAATCCTGCAGTCTTAAAACAAACCCAGAAAGTTAAGCGTGGGGGATTTCCAGCTGTCTCCCTGCACACACGCCAAAAAGAGAGGGCGTGTTTGGACTTTTTATCTCATTGTTGTGTCGTTCCAGAACATCTCAGACATTAAATCCACGTTTTTTCCTTCAAGGGGATAAACTTCAAATGACAAAATCGGGAGGGTTTATGATGTGTAACAGACCTTGGGTTGGAGTTAAAAAAAAAGTCCAATTACAACGATGCAATTAGGTCACAGCAAATTATACAAGATTCCATTGTCCTCATTCCAATTCTCCATTAAAATGGCCCTGTATTACACTCTTCCCTATTGTAATTTGGAACAAAATGGCTGTAAAATGAGACTTTCTTCCTTGTCGAGGGGCAGATGTTATCTCCCTTCAGAGCCAAAGGTCAAGAATTAATTCAGAAGGAAGCGCTTTAATTTCTCTTTCCTGGGTTTTCATTTCCAAAAGCGAAGATGGAGAGAAAAAAATAAGTTATGAGGTTTCGGTAATCTGTTTAATCTTTAATCTTCGTATAGAAATTCTGTATATGAGATAATCATCCTTTTCATTTAGGCGCCGACACGTGAGCGGGCTGGCTTTAATATGCTGGAAATAGATGGAGTGAAAACAAAAATCATGTTGGGTGCGTGGCAGATGATAATGTTCTGATGCACTAAAATACAACCGTGACTAAGAGAGTTACACCGCATGATGTCTTCATTATTCATCAAAGCTGTTTCCACTTTGGGAAGATGGGAAGACTAAGAGATCGGTGATTGGAATGAATGAAAAAAGTCATATTTTTAAAAAAAAATGAAGAAGTCTACCATTTCAAAGAGGGATTTGTGCTATAGCACACTGAGACCAGAGCACAGAGAGAGGCTTGATCGTAAAAGAACAAAGTAGGGGGGAAGGACAAGGAGACAAGCTGAGAGCCAAAGGGAGTGGAAGGACGGAGAAGGACAAATGGAAAGGAATGGGTGGAAAAAAAGGAAAACGAGGGGGTTAAATGACAGAAAACTCTATTTTCTGGATATCATTTTGATGCTGAAAGTGCATCGTGTCGTCATGCTGTCTCCTCGCCGCCCGTCTGATGGGTTTGGAAAACAGCAAGTGATGAGCCATTATGCTGAAAGTGGAAGAGGGCAGGTAGGTGTCCGGCGAATAAGTGAAGAGGAGAGGGACGGGAGAGGAGAGGGGAGGGCGTGGCGCGGAAAAATGGATTAACGAAGGCAACGAAGAGGCAGAAATTGGAGATAAAAGAGGTCACGGGAGGGAGATAAAAGACACTCAATTAAAGGAGTGAATGGATGGCCCATTAGACCCGAGCAGACACCTGCACGCCCTCCCTCCCCGCTCCGCTGCAGGCCACGGAAATGTCAGCTTCTGGTTCGGGTTCATCAGCCTCCCGTGTTGTTCGGAGGCTAGCTGATGATCAGAGCTGCAGGTACACTTTGCTGCAAAAGGTGTGTCAATTTTTCTCACTTGTTCTACAAACACACAAGCAATTGCACAGCAAGTGGAGAGGAAAAGAAAAGAGGAGAGACCTGCTCTGACTCTTTCTGCAAGAAAAAAAATAGCCAGAGGCGAATAAATGGAACGAACAAACTAAATAATGAAGTCCCTCAAAAAATGTGAGCTCACTTTGTTCTGAGTAAACAACAAAACATCTTCTGAGGATGTGAGGGAGAGACAATGGAGATGGAATTGGTGGAAAATCAAGAGGCTTGTTTTAATCTTTCTCCTGATCTGCTGTCGACTATATTTCAACTCTTTTTTTTTTTTTTTGCACGTTCGGTTTCACCCTGACAGGAAGCAAATTTTGAGTCTTTTGTCACGTTGAAAAAGCAAAGTCTGGGTTTGCATGACAGGCAGATGTTTCTTGGGAAACGGGAGCTGATTGTCTTCATTATTCCTCCTTGAGATCCTAAAGCAGATTGTGCAAGAAAGAAAAATGGTATAAGAACACAGCTAGTGGGTCAAATTGACACAAATGCTCCTTTTTTATGCTTTTCTAATCCCTCTTCCTTCCTCAGATCAAAAGCAACAGACATCTACACCAACATTTACAAATCTCTCAGACAAAAGACAAAAATAAATACCACATTGCAGGTGGAGACATCCTGCATAGTTGTGGTGCATTCTGGAAAAAAAGAAGCACCACGCTGATCCAAAGAACATAGTTTTAAGCAAGTCCAACCTCAATATGTCCCCCCACAGAGCCCATTTCTCAAAGTGTCCTTGGCTCACACAGAGAAACCATCATACCTCTGACAGGCTCTGCTGTCAGTGGAAGCCTGAATGCTGCTCTCTCTCTCTCTCTCCTTCAGCCCATCGCGCCACTCCTCCTCTTAGTGCTTTATTCAGCTGCAAAGTGATAACCTAACCCGATCGAGGCCCTCACATCATAGCCAATGGAGCCGGAGGGCCTTTTGTAATCGATTTAATTCAAAATCTCACACGGTTCGGACGTCAGTGATTTCATTTGTGGCGCACGTGGCTTCGAGCGTGTTTACCGTGTGCTTGGAATGCAGGTAATTGTTCCCTCGGCTCACAGGAAAACAGGTTTGAAAAAGTTTACAAAGCATACGCGAGCGGAGAGATGAGGTTAAATGTGAAGAGCTCTTACTGAGAACTTTACGAAGAAGCACAAACAGATAAATGTGGCTCTGAACATCCTAAACGTGGAAAAAATGTTTATTTTTTCATATTTTGTGCCGTTTTGTCAAACAAGCACGCAAAAAACTCTCGTTTAAAGTGGCAATGTGTAGTTTTTACCATTAATCTCTGGAAATGTCCATCAAAATGTTGGTAGTTGAAAAATATTGGCGGTTTTGTAACATATAAACATTAAAATCAGGTCTAAAATACATCGAACGCAGGTCCAAGTCTCTGGGGGAGGCAATGTTAGATGCCATGTTGGGGTCCTGTGCCTGCCGATGATGTCACACTAGATGATTGACGTGCAACTTACGGAAGTTACGTTATCTCGTTCGAAAACATTTAGACTAAGAAACATGAATTTAATAACAAATCTGCTAAACTTTCCAAAACCTATGTGAAAGAACTGAATCGAAAAGGAGATACAAAATATTTTGGCCAGGTGGTGTTGCCGTAGTGTGACATCATCAGCAGGCGCAGGACCCTTGGCAGATCGGGAAGCTACACTGCCAGAAAACTAGCATTAGCATTGCATTTTCTTGATGGAATTAACTGAAGGACTATCAAAGTCTGAGGAGTCACGCTGAGGTCGCATGCTTTCTGCTCGACGGGTAACATTTACCGTAATGTTTTTTTTTAACTAGCGACAATCACGACGATGTGGCGTCAAACTACCCTGAAACGTACGTACTGCCCCCTTATCACCAGGAAGCTACACACTGTCACTTTAAGCAAAATTTTCATATTTAAAGAAACACTTGGCAGTTTTGGCTTGCTTTTAGCACCCCCTAGTGTCCGTTAGTGAAACCAAAAGTGAAACTTATCTCCTCGCTGTGCGTTTGTCTTTTTAACACCTTAATCTAACTGCTGAAACGTCTCCTCAGCCTTCATTAGTGTCTACAGGAGCGGTTCATCACTAAATCAAACAAATCAGCTGTGTTCATGATCTAAAACATGCTGGAAGCAGACTGCAGCACCAGGCATGTTAGCTCCTTTTTATCTAAGTCCAACAGGAACGTGACCACCACTCTGAAGTTGCAAGTGCGGTATTCTGGCCACAGAGGGCGGTGGGGGTCGTTTTAGCACATGCTGGCTCAAGAAAATGATTTAACAACATGAAAAAATTGCATAATATGGCTTTAATGACTGGAAATTGAGTTTAGAAGAAGCTAAAAGGTCTCATTTGATGTCAAGTTCGATATTTTACTCCTCTGGAAGCAAAACGGAGACTAAATAAACTAATTCTGAGTATTTTTCTGCTCTGAAACATGAGTGTCTGCAGCTTGCGGCTGCTTAAACTTGTCATTAATTCACTGTGAAATGAATTCCACATTCAATCCCACACAGCCAGCTTATAGTACACACGTATGTTTATTTTTTAGCGTAACTTTGTTTACATTCTCACAGATGGTAACCTGTGATACACTGAAACAGGATGCATCTGTAACTTATTTCTTTCGCTGCCAGTTTCTTTGTCTCTTCTGAATTTTTTCCCTGCAAATTGATTTTCATTGATTCTTTCCGTTATAGTGTGTTGGGATGGACTACAAATAAAGGCTAATAAAAACACGTCCTGGGTTCAGTTGGCTACAGTTGCGTTTGCGGCGTGTTTTCCTCCCGTTAAAGTCATTTCACGCGTCTTCGTAGTTGCAGGCAAATTTTTGGGGCTGGCTAATACGATTCCGCTGACATTTATTTGGAGATGCAGTGCATGACTCCTGGCCTCCCACCACATCTCCACAGCAAACTCCACTCTCCTTTCTGTCTTTCCCCACAGAAGCCATAAGAAAACAGTAATAAAAGACCACAACTGAGAGTGGGCTGAGAGTGGACTGCTCTGAGGCAAACTAATCTATCTTTACTTTGTATCTGCTGGCCTCAACACTCTCTGTTTTTCTTTTCACTCACGTTTCACACAGACTCCCTCTCTGAAAAAAAACCCTTGATTTTTTTCTTTTCTTTTTTTTTTACACCTCTGTGTGACATCAAATTTGCCACCGACTCCCTTGGAGGGACTGCGAGAAGGACAGCTCCGTGTGGATTAAAATATGCAGGAATAATCATTCCATGTTAGCGCTTTTAGCGCTGACCTTCAGTCAGATTTTAGACAGACAACCAGACAGGCGGCGGCGCTCCTCTCAAGGGACAGTTCGCAAAACAATTGCACATACAACCCCCCCCCCCCCCATCACCCCTTGCAAGGAAAATCATGAGTGATGATGACAACGAGTGAAAGGCTGTGAATAATAAAACAAGGAGAATCTCAGGTCTCATTTGTATTCTATTTGATTTGCGAAGAAAAAGTGTTAAAATAAGCAGTTATGCTAAAACTGTTTACCCTGCAAACAAGGTCAATCAGCTAAAGCTTCCTTCTTTGTAAATAATCTTCTAAAATGTTGCTTCTGAATCTAAAAAAAGAAAAAACCTGACTTAATTCTGAGCACACCGAGAAAACTAATTTCATACCTCACAGACATTTGCCATTTCAAAATGGTAAGAAATCTGTACCCAGAATTAATCAGCATTGAGCTTTTTTTGTAGCCGAGGCATGACAGCGAGACCTTCAAAGCTTCACGACTGTAAACATGTTTTAGAAATCCATCTCGATAGTTCTCTGCTTCGAGTCCATGTGTGGTGCTGCATGCTAATGTAAGACAGATCTCCTCTTTGTTCTTGAAACCCACAGTGGGTATTTTTAAACCATGGAAATCATTTGCCAGCAGAGATAGTTTCAAATTTCTATAAGCTACAGCGGGGCCAAGTGACAGATGAATATTTTAAGCAGCTTTGTGTGTATTTAAATGGGGTTGCTGCGAAACGTGCTGGCGGTGGGCCAGGCCACTGGGTGTTATCCATAATTCCTGCAATCCTAAACTGAACTACGGCATGCTGATAATCCAGGGTGACGGAAACCAAAAGCAAATAAAGGTAATTAACTTCTAACTCCTTCTGAATGCACTCCCGTCACCTGTGTTTATTCTCAGCATCCTTATAATTTAACCCTAACCCTAGCCCTAACCCTAGTCCTAGCCCTAACCCTAGCCCTAGTCCTAGCCCTAGCCCTAACCCTAGTCCTAGCCCTAACCCTAACCTTAGTCCTAGTCCTAGCCCTAACCCTAGTCCTAGCCCTAACCCTAGTCCTAACCCTAGTCCTAGCCCTAGTCCTAGCTCTAACCATAGCCCTAGTCCTAGCCCTAACCCTAGCCCTAACCATAACCTTAGTCCTAGCCCTAATCATAACATTAGTCCTAGCACTAACCCTAGTCCTAGTCCTAGCCCTAGTCCTAGCCCTAACCATTACCTTAGTCCTAGCCCTAACCCTAGTCCTAGCCATGGTCCTAGCCCTAGTTCTAGCCCTAACCATAACCTTAGTCCTAGCCCTAGTCCTAGTCCTAGCCCTAACCCTAGTCCTAGCCCCAACCCTAACCTTAGTCCTAGCCCTAGTCCTAGCCCTAACCATAACCCTACTCCTAACCCTAGTCCTAGCCCTAACCATAACCCTACTCCTAACCCTAACCCTAGTCCTAGCCCTAGTCCTAGCCCTAACCATAGCCCTAACCCTTTCACAACTTCAAACTTCAATAAAATCCCAGCTCAGCTCTGTGGAAAGAGTAAAAAAAATCTACCTCTCTTCACCAGAGGGGATTTTAGTCTTTTCTCACTCCACTGAAAGAAAATAATTGATTTATTTTTTTCTAAAGTGAAACATAATGCTTCCATATAGGTCACAGATATTATTCACATATGTCTGTGGTGGGGTAATGTAAACAGGAGCAAAGATGTGAGACAGAAGGAGCATTTATGAGTCAACAACACTTTCAGAAGCAGCTGACAGCCCAGGGACAAACCGCATTTGTATGCAGATGGAAGCGATAATGTTATCACTCAACTTCACGTTTGATGCCAACTATGAAATATAGACTTTTTTTATTTAAAAAGTGTTGATATATATATATTTTATTTATAAATATTTGTTTCACGATCAGGACACACTCCTATCAGAATAACTCAACAGTCTTTGATAAATAATAGATGTGATGACTTATCATGTGCATGACAGAACATTTGTTCATGTGTGAGCTCATGGACATGCACATTCATAATTTAGAATCAACCACTGAGAAGTCATCATTTTTGAGATGCTTTAAAATGAAATAATAAAAAAAGGGAATCAAACCCACAGCTGTGAGCAACTCCTAACCGTTCTGCTGTCGGCGCCGCTAAGCAGCAACATCTCAGGTCCCGCTGACAGTCGCTGTGCAGGTGGAAGTGGAACGCGACATTTTGTTCTGGATTCCTGAGACCCTTAGCAGCATTGCAAAGTGGTCTTCTGTGTTCTCAACCAGCCAGCAGATGTGCACCGGTTAGATAACACTTCTGCTCTAACAAGGTGTTTTATTACAGCCTGCATGGGGTCCTTACGGAACCCAACCAGGACCGATCCCATGTAGGATTTTTCTAAATGAGGAATATTGAACACGCTCAACTCTGTGTGGGAATTAGCTCAGCTTTATCGCCTGCAGCTGGTGGCCCAAACACCTGTATTGTTGTGATTTTGTTGTTTTTCTCCGACACTTGTCGCTCTTCGCGGCAAGCCCGATGCCGAGAACACAAAAGGCTGACTATAGGCTGTGTGAGAGTGTGTAAAAGGTTTCTGCCTGACAGGAGAACAGCGGTTGTACAATGCAAGCCTCTTGTCTGGGCAGAATGGAGCACGGGGCAAGGAGGAAACAGGCAAACCCAGGGGAGCTGACCTCCTGATTTAGCCAGCCTCCTGCAGGAGCAGCTGGGATTATCTGCTGAGTGGGCACATCTTGCAGGACAGGGAAAGGCTCTGAAAGGGGCTCCTGCTTCTCTGGAGTAATGCTCTATTATTTTTCCCATCTCCCCCAGCATGTGCATTTACTTTCTTTGGCGTGCATTTGATAAGTTTTGAATAAAGTCATTTAAACGTCCATTCAAGTGGCTATTTTTCTTTCGGGAAACAGCTCTTGGACCAGCAATCCCAAACAATAGCAGCTTGTCTAAACTCTCTCTCTCTGCACAGAGATGTGAAGTGGATGCTACTTGACTGAGAGAGGAAACGAGGCACAAAGACTCCTCGTTGAAGGGAATAACACAAAACCTGTCGCTGGTCCTGAAACACCAGCTGAGGCTATTAGTTTGGTCAGGACCTCGGACAGAGACAAACTCTGGTTTCCAGAGTCTTTTGCTCCAGATAGTAGACAGCCAGACACAGAGAGAAAAGCTTTACCTCAGAGCAAAAGATCTCAGTGACATGAATCATGTCTTATCTCGCGTGGTCGTGTCAATCTCGCCGCTGATGCCACAATGCCCCATGGATTCTACTTTTACGCCATGTAAGGCCCGACAGCATGCAGCAGGTGCACCGAAAACACACCAAAAGATGCACCAGAGGTTTTGAACTTTGCAGGATTTTTAGTCCTAATTTGCTCATGCAGGGAGCTAAAAACGCACTGAATGGACGCCCCGGCGTCTGTCAGACAATGTGTGAGACTGGAAATCACTCATCGGAGTGAGAATGCAGCAGGAAGACAAGCACTTCCCGTTGCCATAGCGGCGGATCGTGTGGACGCGGGCTGACTCTTAAACAGGACCCCCACGGGGGGAACTTGTGCTTTTCTATGAGGCTGTGTTGTGATGAAATCCGTTCTTCTGTCACTCCAAGATGTTATTTATCTTTTTTTTTCTTTTCTGGGAATGCAACAGAGACAGAGAGAGAGGCAAAATAATGCTCCCCCCCAATCCTGAGACGGATCTAATTAAAAAACCCCAAGAGGTCTGATTTCGAGGTTTCAGGCGCGCAGGCATTAATGACACTATTTTGAAGTTATGAACCATTAGGCACTGTAGTGGCAATTGTAATCAACATTAAATACAGGCAATCAGGTTTCAGTAGACGATCCCTGCATAAAGAGAAGGGGCGAATTATAAGTTTTTGCACAAAGTTGAAGTTGCTTCTCCTTCTGAAACTTTTCACCCAAAAAAATCCCACCTGCAGGGCAATTAATCCCACATTTTCACACATCAGTAATCGCTGATGTTCAGCGTTACCGCAGTAGCTGCGGAGATCCAGGACTCCGCGCGGAACCATAAGTCACGGACCGGTGTTTCTTCCGCTTCATTTGCGGTGAACAGCCGTGAAACTGTTGCATTCTCGCCAAATTACTGGCGGATTTCAAGTTTTAGAAGAGCACGCTGCAGCCCCAGAGGTGATCCAACTCACTCCGTGCAACGCGGACACGTTTAGACGTGAAGTCTGGGTGCGCTCTGGAGCTTTCTAAAGAGCGGATCTGATATTTGTGCAGATCCACTTTGTCTGAAGCAGCACGCGAGCAGAACATCACACACATCCGACATGCTTCCGGCTTCAGCTGAGAGGTGTTAATGCATTTAGCAGCATGCATATGTTTTCTTACCAAATCTTAAAACGTGTGGCATCCCGCGAGTGTAACCAAGAAACAGCAGCAGAAGCGGGATCAGCCTGAGGTTGGACCTGAAAACGAGACTGGTTATCATCAGATGATGGGAGGTAATCTTCATGTTGTTTTGAAAAATAATGGCACAGTGGTTAATCCCCCCGGTGCGCGGGTTTGAATCCCTCGTAATGCTTCTACGGCTGTTGGGCAAGGCAGGGAAACGGCGGCCCTGGATGCGCAAGATCACGGCATGGTCACTTGCGCTTTCCCTAAATCCATTCGCGATCCCGGCATGGCTCCTTCCCCGTCGCCTTCTCCGTCTTCACTGCGCCAACGAACGGCAATCCTCGGGCTCGATGGGCGATGGGACATCCATGTCGGAGGGTACGGATCCGGTGGAGACGTGGGGAGCCCGAGCATGGGCTTTGGGTGAGCTACTGGAGAGGGGCAGGAGAGCGCCAAGCAGAGGATACAGCAGCGATATGCAGCCTCCTATGAGGCTCTCTGTGTTGCCTGCGCTCCCATTATACTGCACTGCTGCACAGACTCTGACGTCGAGCCAAGGTTGGTGTTGTGAACGCGCACAAAGGAGAGGAAAACGCGTGAGTAAGAGAGCGGGCAGAGGAGGGATGGAAGAGAGGGAGACCAGAGAGGGCACACAGGAAAAGGACAGCTGAAAAATAATAGGCAGAGAAAACCTTTAATTAATTCCACCTTTACTGGTTCACTCCCACAACTTGGCGCCAGGCGAAAGCACACACTGTTACAGCAACTGAGTCCAAATTAGAGCAAATTCTATTCAAATCAAAACAAAGAAATCAAAATATGCAATTTATTCAATTTAACCAGTCAAAACAGAGAAAAAGGAGCTGGTGGAAGTTGTGTTCAGCACCACGGACAGCGACCCTTCTGCTAAATCACTGATTCATGATCAGAGGAATCAAAAGCACCTCTTTATTTGCTGCCATTCACAACTTATCTCTTTTCCACAACCTCTTTTGTGGAATTTCAAGCAGCGATCTCCATCTGAAACAACGTGGGCGGAGTGGGATAAAAGGAGTTAAAATCAGCACAACCGCAAATCCGTCATATCGACAGAAGCCGCTGAAAGGTGCGAATGTTTAACCTATGCAAATGAGTCCACTTAGATTTCAAAGCCTTACAACAACACTGTAAGTGTGTGTGTGTGTGTGTGTGTGTGTGTGGCATATAGAGAAAAGTACCCGCTGGTTGGATTTCACGGGGAAAGGAACATCTCTGGAGCCATTTTTTGATCTGATTATTGGAGTTGAAGCAAGCTGTGTTCTACTGGGGATGGAGGGGGTTCCTCTCACCGAGAAGATGCATATCTGCCACTCTTGCACAGGCCATCTGGATGCACCTTATCAGCGTCCGCCCCCGTGACCAGCTCTTCACAGGCCAGTGCATCAGCTGGAAATAAAGGTACAGCGGCGCACCTCCGGCCCCGGAGAGGATGGAGGGCTATTTAATCCCCACGGAGAAGTGAAAGGAGCTCTTTGATCGGAGTCCAAGCGTGGATGAACACGGTCATTGTGGGGTTTAAGTGTGAATGACTTGCCTGTGAGTGTTTGGGAGTGTGTGTTGTTCAGAAACACTCCAAAATAAAATCTTTTTCTCCTGCAACTGAAACATGCCCTCAAACAAATGTAATCATTGATTTGACTGGTTTTAGTTGTCAAATATAAAACTATTTTGTTTTAACCCTATTTATTTATTTCCATCCTAAACATTTAATTTTTTTAATATAAATTCCCTAAAATGCAGCAATGAACAATGTTCCATATGTTTTCCGATGCTTCACACTGGTGCCTATAGGGATAATAGTTGCTAATTAACCAAAGGGTCTGCTTAAGGTCAAAGGTCAGACACTTTCCTTCAGGGTTTATCTAGTGAAGAGCAGAATTTATGGCTCCATTGATTACAGCAAGTCACCCAGGTCCGAAAGTAGCAATTTAGCCCCAGACCATCACACCACCGCCACCATGTTCAACTCTTGGTGTATGAAACCCCGGCTTCCCACTGAACGTGAAAGCGTTGTGAAACGTTCTTTGCAGCAATTAGTCGCTGTTATGGTGAACGGGTTCTGGACGCATCCCAGAAGCAAAATGACGCTATCATTACGTTTCTATTCTGTTTTTTACGCTCTACGCTTCCAAAACACGTCAAACTCCACAGTTTAGATCGGGCCAGGCAGGAAGTCAAACACAAATGAAGTGTAAAACATCCAGAAACTTTCAAAATAAAAGTCACAAGCAGATAAACGTACGTCATTTCCTGTGAAAATAGAAACAGAAAATAAACCACAGATCTTTTTGGATACATGCAGCTGTCTTTCTCTTTGCTTGTGACTTTGCGGGACCAGCGCTGTGAAACGCATTCACGCCCGTTTTGAGGTAGAATCGCTCCCGGTTGAAAGCGAGTTTGTGGTTAAAACGCCTCTATTTCGTTTCATGGCTCTTCCACGTCCAGCGGAAAGCCGGGGTTAGTTTAACATCAGATGAAATAAATGAGACACACATCCCTTCCAAAAAGATCCACTTTTGTCTTTTCAGTCCACAGATTTTACCAATAATCTGTAGGACCATCAAGAATTTTTTACCAAAACAAGAGATATGTTCTTTTGAGGTTTTCAGTTTGGGAGGGAAGACATTTTTGTCCCTGTCAGAATCACGTCCTCTGACTTTAATGCTAACCAGATGAGGCCTGCAGTGCTTTGGATGTCATGGGCTCTTTTTTCCTAAATTCCTTTAAGGTCCCTTAGTACATTTTTTGTGCAGTAGTGTTTTTTACAATGTACATTGTTTTTTATAAAACCTAAAGGGGTTAAATCTAAAAAACACAAACATATTTTATCATGTTTAGTTAGTGCTGAAGCCAAGGATGGAATCTGTGTAAAAAAAATCAGACGTATGAAATAGTATATAATTTTAATTACACCTTTTGATCAAGGACATTTTTTTGTGCTAAGGGTCCCCAATGTGGCTTTTTGTTAAAGGGACCTCCAAGGGTTAAAGTGGGATAATTTGTAGTCTTTGTAGATCATCTTTAGCCTTCTGCATGTGGTCTTAAAGGTTCTATTGAAGTGATTTCTTAATTCAACAAATAGTAATAATGTGGTTAATCATTTATAAAGTGACACAAAGCAGTTTTTACCCAATTCCTTTAAAAGTGCGGTTCAGTGATTGTGTTGGTAGAAACTTTCCCAACTTCACATGGGACAGCACTCTGCTGACCAGAAACAGCACTTAACAGTTTTGTGGAGCGGGTAGGTGCCCTAGGGGCGCTCTTTACCTTCTTAGTGGCTGTTAGGTATTTTGGTGCCGGTAGCTAGCAGTTAGCTGTTTCAGTTTGCCGACCATCAATAAAAACACAAGAAAAAAAAAAGAAATTTGCTTTTTTTGTTAGCATCATGGCGGAGCCTGGAAGTAAAAGTAAAAGAATGTCTTTGGAGGTGAAGCAAAGAGCTAAAATCAGTGTGAACATCAGTGCGGCGTACGCTAGTTTGAGGGAGCTAAAGGAGGCTATGAAATCACAGACTGATGGTGACCTGGCTTTGTTGCTACTGGACTTGTAAGTAATAATATTTTTTGTCCAACAGTGTGGATCTTTTTGCTTTGTGGTTTATTTTAGTATTAGTTCATGTTAGTGTTAGCTTGTTGTTAGCGCTAGCTACAGCAGGGTTGTTTACGACAGCTGTAATTCCACTTTCAACCAGTAGGGCGGCGGAGCAGGAAACTGTTTAGTGTTACTTTCATTCATAATTAGGCAAGGAGGACAATTACGTTTAAAAATTGCATTTTGTATTTTCTCAGGTCATCATTGGTTCTGATCGTTATTTGCTGATGTGAGACATTTAAATGTAAGAAAAAAATGCAAAACCAGAAGGAATCTATAAGGGGGAAATTTTGTCCTGCATTGAACGTTTTTAAGAATTTAGAAAGAAGGAAAAACACCTGAAAAACATATAAACTCTACGCAGAAATGTCCTTCCATGAGTCAAATTCAGGATGCCTCAAATTAGCTTTTGCACTCATTACATCTTCTTTTTAGGTAAAACATGCTTATATGTGTTGCATTACTGCCCCCTTTTGGATGAAGAAAGAAATACACATTTTTCACAAAGTTAAACAAACATCACATTTTTTGCAGGAGCAACACAAGTTACTTCAGTGTGACTCACGGTTAAACTAGTTGAACTCATCCGGATCGTGTTTCCAGTGTGTTTTCCTCTCGTCCTCCATGTTTATTAGCTAATGCTGAATTCATAAGAAAGAATCAATGTGTGAATAAGCGCGTCATCGCTTCCCTTTTGCTGAAGTGCTACTCCATCCTACTCGACAAGATCTGTCCCCCCCCCCCCCCCCCCCCCCCCCCCCCCCCCAACAAATAACAGCAAATGCATTTAGCAGTGAAGAGGGCGCTTGTAGCAGCTAAAGGAAAACCGAAGTAATTACATGGAATTGAGTAGGTGGTGTGAACACTGACTTTGAACCTGTGTCGGCCTGCGTGGGTCTGCACACCAGCACTCTGAAGTGTGTGAATATCAAAGAGAATGGCACTCATCATGCTACCATCTGGACCATTAGCATAATTATGGAGAAATTCAGGGTTTTCCGTATAAGTCAGCAGAGCTTCACACAGCATGAAAGGAATGCTTATTGAGCTCAGGGAGAAGACATCAATTGACAGGCAAGGCAAGCTGGTTCCCTCTCCAAAGTAAAGCGCCCTCTAGATTAAAAACCAGGCACTGCAGCTGCAGGCGTCCCTCAGGTGCCCAAAAACTCCACGCACCCAAAATGCAATCAACAAATTAGAAATAATACCATTATAAATAACTCTGGATTAATTTCCTAATAGAAATCAAAATAACACTGATTGCTTGTGTCCAACAAAGGAGGAATTTGCACTCATATGTATGCTCCGCACATTATCGCGTGTTTAAATCTTAATTAGCAATCATAAGCCAAAAACTTTTCCTTTCTCCATGAGCCGGACTGAATGAGATAACTGTGTCAGTCAGGAAAAGAGGGGGAGATATGGGAATGGCAAATTGCCTCATTATGATGCTCAAACGAATCGTGCTCCTTTAGCTTGTTGTGACTAATAGGAAAATACCTCTGTGCCATTTGACAGATGATCTGGTATTTTCATCCATGATCAGACTGTGTCGTTTTTGAAGGAGACTGCAAATTAGATGAGTTTATACGCGCCCACTCACTTGTAACCCGCGGAGGCTTCCATCGGAGCTGGCTGGTGAGTTTATTCAAACGCAATTCATGAACGGGGTAATGCAAAGGGGACTTTATGCAAAGGAGAGATAACCACTGCAAAAAAGCCTTCTGTCGTCCTCTCTCTTTCTCTATTTCTCTGTGTGTCTTGACTCCCTCCCTCGCTCTCCCTCTCTCTCTCTCACACACACAGGCAGGCAGACTGGTGGAAAGATAGCGCTGGCACCAAGAAGGAAACCATGGAAACGAGAAGCTGATGCACTTTGAATGGTAAGACCCTGAAAAAAAAGAAGACATTCATTCAGTGGAGTTGCCCTGCACTAAAGGCGCATCTCTTCTGCGTTATTTTGAATGCTACAAGTCATTTTTACGTGCTTGGCTCCAGAAAGTCAGGGGTGGTCTCACCGCATCAGCCTATTATGTCAAGACGACTGTGGCTAAGGATGTCTTAACACGTTGGCAAATGCATTACACCCACACTTTCTCCACACATGCAAAATTTATAAACCCATTCACTTTTCAAGCTTAAGTGTCGCTGCGATTGTCCCTGCAAGTGCGCTGCAGCGTTTGTGCCTCACTTCAGCAGTTTTGGCTTCTATGTATTTACATTTCCCACTTGCGGGGAAGTCAGCTCTCGCCTATATGTCTTGAGCGGCGCTCTCAATAAAAATCCCTGGGACCTCAGTGGGAATACATTCTTCAAAAGACGACAATTAGTCAAGTGAGACAGTAATTAGGACCTCTCTGAACACTGTCACTTCCAGTTAGTGCTGACGAATGCCTGTAAAGCCCCCCTTCTAGCTACTGCAGTCGAGCAGACTCACTTCACTCTGACTTTGGAATGTGACTGCCATCTGTAACCCGCAACGCTTCCTTTTTTTAGTCTAAAGTCATACGTTCAATAGCGGCACATTTATTCGCCCTTCACTAATATTTTAGAGGTAAAGCTAATTGCTACCTGCTGCTGAAAGGCAAATGCGGGACGTTTATGGCTGTGTGTGTTTTTGCAGATTATCTCATGAACAAAGAGATGGATTTCAATGAAATTTTCAGAAAGTGATTAATAGATGTAGATCTAGAATGGGTTAATTTTTGAAAACAAGCAGATTTATAGTGATGCAAACTCAACAAAAGCTCTAATTCAGTCACTTTTGCAGCTACAGTCTAGTGTGGTGATCGCTGAGTCAGTCACAACACCGAGAACCACACATCATGCAACTTTGCTGATTTAAAAAAGACTTATAGGAGTTTTTCCTCAAGTTATAATAGTTCTATGTTTGATACCAAACATGTTCATGACGTTTTTGTACAAAATCCCGCTCACATAAACAATTTCAGCAGTTTTATTCAGTTTCCTTCCAGAATGAGCCGATTCAGGGCTCTGTCACTTTAAGAAAACAAGTTGGAGCTGGCCACGCCCACCCATCCCCAGCTCAGGCTGCTATTGGCTGAGAAGCTCCGATATCTAGGAGGGGCTCTGAGAAGAGCCGCTGCTCCTCCAGCAGCAGCTCTCTCTTGTAAGTAAGAGGTGGTTCTACTCTGCTTTTCCTGTTTGTGACATCACAAAGGGGGATTTTTTGAAACGGCTTGTTTTAGGCACATAATTCCTAAAACTGAACACTGACAGAAAACAGGTGAACATATTTTTTCACATTTGTAGAGTCCATAGAGGTAGTAGAGACCTACTAACTGCTCAAAAAGACAAAGAAAATTTTGAGTTTTGCATAATAGGTCCCCTTTAAACTTTGTCATCATCTGTCAGACTAAACCCTGTTTGTTAGTAAAATATTGCATACATTGTTTTAATGAAACTGACAAAAAAACCTTCATTGGATGTAAAACTGATTAACTTTTAACCTTTTGTCAACCACTCTGTAGCGCACGTCTTAGTCTATATATTTTATTCACAAATGCTCTGAACCGAACTTTAAAAAAAACTACAAAAACAAATAAGACTACTGAACTAGAAAGAGATACAAACATGGCGTTGCTTGGATAAAAAGTTAAATATTACCTTATATCTACTATAATTATCAATACATTATTATTACCTCACAGTATACGGAAATCATTTAGCCTCAAATGAATAAAGTTGCAACAAAAACATTTCTCATTGCTGTTTAAATGATTAAAGTGTTAAAGTCATTCTAGCTAAATAATTTAATCAGGTTAACTTGTGCATATGTTGAAATTAGTCATTTATAACACGTACTTGGAGAACTGTTAGATTTCATAAAATCCTGCATTATTGCACGAGATTGCACACAGTATTTTTTCCGAGCTTCGACCAAAAAGAATTTAAACCCCAAAGTTTCTCAACTTGAGATGATCTGAGTTTAAAACTCTGGCGTTAAGGGCAGAGGGCAGTTTTCATTCCTTCAACAAATCAGAGCCTCTAATTTTGCCAGAATAATTTACGTAACTTAATGAAATAAAAATCATATATATCAGAAAAATAATAATATAATAATTATAAATAAATCAAAACTGAATTTATTTTAAGGGAAACTCATTAACTGAATTTTGGAACTCTCTTGTGTGAAAATATCTGTGCATATTTTCAACTCTTAGAGTTTTTAATGACATAACGGTAGCTTGTTGCTTTTACTGTTAACTGGGTTCATGCAGTAAAAAGTCAGATTAAAACTTAATTAAAGGGATACTATATAGTTTTGTCTTGTTTTTAGCACCCCCTGGTGTTTGTTAGTGATAGCAAAAGTGAAACTTATCTCCTCGCTGTGCGTTCATCTTTTTAACACCTTAATCTAACTGCTGAAATGTCTCCTCAGCCTTCATTAGTGTCTACAGGAGCGGTTCATCACTAAATCAAACACATCAGCTGTGTTCATGATCTAAAACATGCAGGAAACATGCTGGAAGCAGACTGCAGCGCCAAGCATGTCAGCTCCATTTTTTGAGTCCAACAGGTGGACCCGCCACTCTGAAGTTGCAAATGCGGTATTCTGGCCACAGAGGGCGGTGGGGGTTTGAGTGACATTTCTTTAACCCTGTAAAGGGTCGTTTTAGCACAAACTGGCTCAAGAACATGATTTAAAAATATGAAAAAGTTGCATAGCATATTTAGTTTGCTTTAATTCCACTTTGATTAGAATTTGCATCATGCACCATTAGATGTACATTTTTACTTATCGTTATACTAGAACCATCTACCAGCCATAGGAATGATATTTATGTGTTAGCAATCCCAGTTATTGCATAAATGCATTTTAAAGGAGTCATCACCTATAATACCGTGGATATCTACGTCCTATTATAGACCATTAAAATAAATTGTATTGGAAAAATAAATTAAAAATGTGATTTTTTAATCCTTTATTGTGAAGGGCATATTTTCTCGCGAGATCACCCGCGATATTTCGGCTGTCTCGGACGCGAGCGGGACTGAGGAGCGCGGTGATTGGTGGAAGGAAGCAGGACGCAGCTTCAGCGTCTTGCTCCAAAACAATAAAAGTTATAACTGAACCCGACCTGGCAGTGACCTACGGGATCTAACCGTGTATGAACGAGCCCGAGCCTCGCCTCGTGTGTAATGGCGTCCTCGTTTGTTGTTGAGTTGGGACAAAGCAAGCTAACAGCAGGCATCGGCTCTTATGCTGTTGTGAAGATGGAATACACACACCAATCGGAGTTTTGTTTCCCGTAACACGGATTATAACACGAGTCGTCAACAGTAAGACATAATTTATGCGTTTCACGTTATGAAATGAGCTTTGTTGTGCTGGTTTGTTCACTGCTGGTTCATATTTGGTTATATTCTGCCTTTGTGCCAACATATAGGCTACCGTAAATCCTCTAATATTGGCCTGTATTCCATTACCGGCCGGGTCTCCTATATTAGCCGGTCTCACTGTCAGCGGGGGTAAATACAGGCCGGTCTCTAATAGTGGCCGGGGCTACTGTTAGAAACAGCGTGGGTGTTTTTGTTTTTTTCGGAGATCGACGGTAAAGTGAGCCCTCACTCGATTTTTCGAGGCACACGTATACCAGGTTTTACGGTAACAGCGGACTAGTGGATCATAATCTCCGGCTGCAAGATGAGCAGAAACGGAACGAAAAATGCTAGTTTGCAGTGATCACTTCATCACAGGTAAGTAGGGTGACCAAACGTCCTCTTTTCCCCGGACATGTCCACTTTTCACCCTCTGTCCGGGGGGGGGTTCCTATATTGATGAAAATGTCCGGGTTTTCATCCAGGAGCCGGGTTTGAATTACGGGGAGCTGGAAGCCCTCAACTTACACACCCAGGGAAGCCCGAAAAAAGATCCTGTTTTATATTACATGGACTCTCGGCGCATTGTGGGTTTTTTTGTGCAGAGAGGAGATGATGCTGATTGCTGAAGCTGCGTCCTGCACCAAAAAATACAATTAACACGCGATCGTTCATGTCCGTTCATATAATCTTCTGAGTTACTTCTGTCTTTTGATCGTATCTTTTATTCGTGTCTGACGCAGCGGAGCGCGTCACCCGTGTGCTGGTGATTTCACCTCACCCGCGTGGCCGCGCAGCGCACACTCCACTATTTTTCAGCCGGTAGATTCATTTGACCCGTTTAGTTCAAAAGTAACTCGAGGTGAATCAGGAGGAAGTCAGGAAACAGTTTATTCTTGTGGAGTGAGAGGAGAAGCAGGAAGATCAGAGCCAGACAGGACAGGAAAATATTCAAATAAAAAACAAGAAAACAAAACAAAGTTCTTGAAAAGGAAAAATGTTGGTAGATTTATCCCACTACATCTTTTGACCTTCATAAAGCAATAATTCATAAGCATGTAATATTTATATATTTGATACAATTCATATCAACTTCTAAATTTAGTCCCACGTCCAGGGCCGTATCAGGGCATTTTGGGGGCCAAGGCAAACATACCCCCCCAACCCCTCCCCGTCACTGGGCGCCCCCAGAATCCTCTGTGTAATTCAAACCCTGCCCCAAAGTATTAATTATAGTGTTTGCAAAAACACCTCGGTTTACATATAAATTGTTTTATACAGCCATTTTGTTGGCAGAATCTGATATTCATTTTAGCTCTAAGCCAGGTGTTCTGACAGAACACCGGGAAAAAAATGGGTCCCAACGTGGTTTGTGTGGCATTGCCATAGTGTGACGTCATCGGTAGGCACAGATCCCCACAAAATCTTGTTTTTATTCATTCTACTGGTAGTTAATTTTGCTCAAATTGAAATATAGGCCTGCCTCTAATTCTGGCCTCCTTCCAATAAAGGCCTGAACCAGGATGTGCTTGAGTAAATAAAGGCCCGGGCCTGTATTAGAGGATTTACGGTAATCTCGTTTTGGAGTGCGCGTGCTCGTGGGGTGCATGTGAGCTGGTTGAAGAAGGCAAGATTAACCAAACACGTCAATGTTAAATATCGGCTTCTCAGCCAGTGAAAAGTCATAGGAAGCCATTATAGACATGTTTTTAAGTGGAAAAGTGAAAATTACATGTGATGACTCCTTTAAATAAATGCATTCATTTGTTACATTATGATTATGTTTTCTATTATTGGAGCATTTATTTGACTATTTTTTTGTTGTTAAAAAAAATGACATTTTTTAATGGAGTGGGGGTTGGGGGTGGGGTACATGCTCTGAATAAATAACATTATGGATTTTAAAGGCAAAATTCACCACTTACTGTGTATTTGCAAAGACTAGCTAAAAGCTACGTGGCTATGAAACTAAATATGTCATCAAATTCCGTATGTGTGTAATAATAAGTTAGTTATTGGGGGATTAGTTCATTACTTAATCAATTAGGTTTCAAACAGATCCCTGAAAACTTTACAGCAAATGAAGTTGGCCAACTTTTAATGGAGTGAAAGGTTGACCCAGTTCTCCAGCCTAATGAAAAGTCAAATATCCATAAAAACTTCTCTAACTTCTCCAGCAGCATAATCCACTAACGTCAATCCTAATGAAAGTTCACATTATTTTTCATTCTATTTATGGCTCTCAGTATAGATGTTCACTCATTAGTAAATATAGTCATAGGTAGGAAGGATGAGGTGCTGATTTGATTTAATAATAAACCCCAAACACCCTGGAACACAATAAAAAAATTGTTTTTATTTTAAAAAAATGTGTGAGTTGTTTTTGGTAAAACAAATACTCCCTGTGCTTTTGTGGTTTCAGATCTTTGGAATGAGACATCATACATATTCTCACACACACACTCACACACACACACACACACACACGCACGCACACACACACACAGCGGGCACACAGGCTGATTGGATGGTGGACGGCTGGAGTTGTTATTACAGAGCATCCAGCAGAGTCTGGTTTGCTGGATAAGGATGTCCTTACAGGGCATTTCTCAGTGTGAGCGATGAGGAAACAGCCCCCAGTGTGCGTGTGTGTGAGTCTGAATGAGAGTCTGTGTGTGAGAGCGTATGAGAAAGAGAGAGAGAGAACATTTAAAAAAGAGAGGAATAGACAGAATGTGGACAGATGCATCTGTCTGCCTTCATGGTTTGGCCTTCAAGTAGAAATCCTGGCAGCGCTTGCAAAAAGTGACTTTCCCCGTCGGACTGGTGAGTGCCAAAGGCTTGCCTGCAGAGAAACAAACTGGAGAGTAGCAGAAAAACTCACCAGGCTTTGCATTCTGTTGCAGGAAAGCCTCCAATAAACTTTTATTTCTGCAAACTAACTCCATGCTTGTTTTTCCGAAACATTTCCAGACAATGGAAATACACGTATGTGTGTTTTTTTAATTGATTGATAAAATTGACAATTTTTTTGCAGCATTAAGCAAAATTTGATTAAAAATAATAAAAGTTTCATACCTGGAAAAAAGTAAAAAATTCAACATTTTCACCTATTTTCTTGAGAAACGCACTTTTCAACACCTGCTTTTATTCATTTTCTCCTCTCGGTGAAGCTTTAGGGCAAGAAAATAACACAATTGGCATTGTTTAGGCACCCTTTTCTGTAATTCAATTGTTTCCACAAAGATATGGGGATCAACTGTTGCAGCTAGGGATGAGAAGACCCGGCAATCATCTCTGACACTGCGGCTCAAACACTCCAAACGGGGATAAAACCCTCTCAGCATTCAGGGTTTTCAAACGACGGATCAGCTACTGCGTCGAGAAGCAAAGTGTTCCCAGCAGCGATCACGCAGGAGTTACCAAAAGACAAAAGCTGGCACAACTGATGCGGCCTGTCAGAGTGAAAACGGCCCCGATACTCCTCTCACCTTCTATAACCGTATAAGGCGTTTCTGTCTTTGTCTACATCTCAGAATTCACGCTCCAATAGCCTCCCAGGCTCACGTCATCTGACATAAACTAAATGGTAGAGCTGTGCATTTTGCACATAAGTCAGCATGAAAAACACAACATCAATATGATAAATTTACGTCTTTGGATTAAACGGTGCATGGATTTGAGGACGATCCAAATTGCACGGTGGGGGATTTATCAAAAATAACTCAGGTACATGTTCTGCCTGCTGCGTCGGAGGCGTTTCAGTGATTTCCAAGACTTGAACTGTGACAAAGCGTGCTCAGATGCTAAACAGGAGCGTTTATTAGCGAAACAAATTTGTCCTTAAAATGTCAATCTCTGGTCGCACATTTACTGAATTCCTGCAGGAGCTGACTCTGTATGTTAATATTTGTGTTATTTGCTGCAGCTTTATGGTCAATTTAGAAGATTTTGCATGCTTTACACGTCCTTTACTTCCTTACAAACGCACAAAACAGTGTTCTTCCCAGCTCTTGTGTGGTCTGTCCAAATCCTTGAAGTTGTTTTAATAGACAAATACTTGTTATGGAAGTCCTCAGCATTTACAGTAAGCCTGGTGCCAAATCCACCCTGCAGAAAAATGTTGCCATCTAAGCCTCTAAACCCATGAAAAAAAAGGGAAACAGCCAGGATGTGGACCAGTAGATAGCGCGTCGGCGTGGAAGCATAAAGAAGGAGTTGATCTCGTTCATGCCCTCGTCGTAGAGGAAAGGGATGAAATGAGGCCGGTTTAGAGCTGGGTGAGGTCATTCCTCTCCTCTCTTCTCTTCTCCTTTTCCTCTCCTCCATTAATCATGTCTGTGCACATTAAAATGAGCTTAACCATTTATCCTGTGCAGTGCTCCACTTCCACTCAAGGACACCTTGCAAGCAGGTTTCCCTCTGCGGATATCTTCCTCCTCTGCATCCAGCTAATGGACACCTTTCAGTCGCGATCCGGCGTGATGATAAAAGCTCGGCGGACGGGTTCCATCTCATCCCGTCCTCCCTTAACAAAGACTGTCACTCAGCGCCGCGTAGCCTCATAACAATTAGCATTTATTCAAATCTCTTTGTCTTAATTGAGGCAAAACGGGGTTTAAAAACATCCCTCCCCCCTCGAGATGAGCGGAGTTTTACTTGCTGCTGAACGACCCGAACGAGGTTGGATATGCAATGTAATATATACGCTTATCAAAACACGAGATGATGAAGGGAAGGGGAGATGAAAGAGAAGGAGAAGTCACAGAGGAGGAGAATGAAAAAAGGAAAAGTAGGTGGGAAAAAAAAGAAACAGAAGGAGAGGATGGAAATGAGAAAATGAGCTTGGTTCCCTTTGTGGCACAGTGCTTAACCACTTAATCATACACTGCTCTATAAATAGGCCTTCACAGACATGGAATATTGGGAGATTAATGGAAGAGAATAGCATGCCATAACGCTCCAAAGCTTTAACACTTCTGGTGCTCTTCAGCTTTTTGCAGATTTCATTTCATTCCACCACCGCCGGCAGAATCTGCCTGTTCGGTTTTACCATGAAGGTAGAGGAGGGTAAACTTTGCAGAATGCATCCCCTCCCCTCTCCTCTCCGTCTCTTTATATATACGTTTTTTTGAAATGCAAAGCCCTACTGGAAGACAGGCGCACACAAAGCTAAATAGCACCAAATGCAGAACAGTTGATGCAATGCAAGCACCGGCAAACGATGCAAAAGAACACAAGCTTCTCCAAAAAAAATTCAAAATACAAAAAAAAAAAAGTTCTCTCCTCATTTTGCATTCCGTGCAGCACTCTGCAAAGTTTCTGCTCAGCACCTATCTCTGCAGCTCATCTCTCGAGGAAATGTTGAAGGTGTTGAGGTAGCAGTAATCACCTTGTACCTCCCAGGCCTTTTTGCTGTTTGTGTACACTTGTGAGCTCGGTGTGTGTCGGTTCATTCTGGGTTTGCAGGCTCGCACCAGGAGCACTTCAGAGGGAACTATAGCAGAGGTATTATTTAGGTCAGAAAAAACAGAGTGCGAGGTTAGAGCTGCACCAAGCCCGGTGCAGAAGGAAAACTATTTCACGCCGTAACCGGGAAGAACGTTTACCGAGGAGGAGGAGGGGAGACAATTATGCTTCGGCTCGTTAGAGTAAAATTCTAATTTCCACATTTCTGTCAAAAAGCTTCTGTTCTGACAATCTGCTAGAAAGACAAATAACTTCTTTCCCCCCTCTCTGTCTCTTTCTCTCACACACACCATCATTTAACGTTGGTTTAAGTGGTTATTCTGAAAAAACTGGAGAGGAAAGCTCTCTTTACATTTTTCCTAACCCTAACCAGTTAACGACAAAGATTTATGTATTTATTTTCAAAGGAATCAATCAGAACGTTTAGGTTGTTCCTCGATGCTCTCGGGGTTTCTACATCCCTCCATCATTAAGAAAACTAATTAAAGCAACACAAGAGACGAGAGAGGTTAACGGAGCGATCGGAGCATCGGTTTCCTTTTCTCCTGTCCTTCTCTTCTTTTATTCTTTTTATTGGGAATTTGTGACTCGGTGATCACAAGGACACTCGGATCGAACTTGGTAGTCCGTGCAGTCGCCAAACGTCCGGTCCCTGTTACGGCAAACGAATCCCGCCGTTGGGTTGTAGCAGAAAAGTATCAAAGAGATAGAGAGGAATCGCATCTCCAAAAGTCAGTAGTTAAAAACGACTTTGACCTGGAGAGAAACTTTACTGGTGCTAGTAAGATAAAATGAAATGCCACTCTGGTGTTTTGTTGTCTTGTCCTTTTGTCTGCAGCGTTTCACACTCGGAACAGAATTGTATATTATTTTATGCAATTCAAAAGGAGTTGTGATTAATTTGGTGAGATGAGTTGAACGTTTTGTAGCATATTTTACAGCAAATACTTTAAAAAAAACAACTAAAACTAACATGCACACACACTCACCTACGGACAATTTAGAGACCGATCAACCTGAAAATCATATTTTTGTGCTGTGGGAAGAAGTTGGAGTACCTGGAGGGAAGCCACACCTGCATAGGGAGAACATGCAAACTCCATGCAGACAGACCCCAGGCCGGGATTTGAACCCAGGACCTTCTTGCTGCAAGGCAACATCACCACCACATTACTGTGCAGCCCTTTTTATTGCAGATTCTCACCCTTAATTAAACGTGTTTTGTAAAATTCAAGGTGTTTAAATATATAAAAATACACTTTATTATAATATACTTTAATGCTTTATTCAGGAATTTTTTTGAGTGTGATTAAATATGAGGAATTTCCTACTTTTGTGGATTTGAAGTTTTCCTCTTTTAAAAAAAATCTCTGCACTTTTTGTCCAATTGGAAGCATAATTATAGCAAACTGCTGTTGTTTACCTATTTAATGGATTTACACAATAAAAAATATTTGTTGGTATTTTCAGAAGGCAGATTTAAATGTGTTTAAGAAATAAAACCTCTAATTTACAGATCGCTCCTCTTGGTGCTCATTATCACAATGAGAGTTCTTAATGGGCCCATTTATGATTAGTGGTGTTAAAATCTCCTGTTTAAATTCCTGCTATATTTTCAATCTCCATGTTCTTCCTCTGTGAGTGGGTTTTCCTCCTACTGATCAAAAATGTCAACGTTAAGTTAATTTGCTATGATTAACTTGACCTTAGGCGTAAATGTGAGGTTTGCCTCGACTCACCCAGTCACTCAGAATAATGTGGGTTAAAATCAAAGTGACATGTAAACTGAAATAGATGCTAAATCTTGATGCAGTTGCAGAGAAAAAAACAAACAGAATATTATCTAAACACAAATAGTAGACTGAGATTAGATGTCTGGGTTTTCACTCTAGACTGGGTCATATTGCATCTTGATGTAATTTTTAGTTTGTGTCCTTAAACCCTTTAAATGACTGATGGTCTATGAAGAGTTTCAGAAAGATCATTTGTTTTAGGTAAAATTCCCCAAAAATTACAGTTTAAAGCAGCATTCTGCAACTTTGCAGTTATATGGTCTCTGTCGCCCTCTAGAGGCTTGCTGCGAAACGTCACTGTCGTAACATTAAATCTCTCTCTCTGGCATAAGAGGCATGTTTACATTCCTAATGTCAGGCAAAACAACGAAAACAAACTTTTCCACCTCCACACATTGAATAAATAGTTTTATCAGGACTGTATAACAACTTTATGCCCGACCAAACACAATAACCCTGGTGAAATCAATTATTACTTACCTAGCCATTAGCAGCACGGCTAGGTCAGAGTCCGTAGTTCATGCCTTTCTTTCTAAAAGAGCTCTCCAGCGAGGAAAAGACGGCCCAATAATAACTCTGGTCTTTGCTCTTGCTCTATCACGTTCTCCTTTTCTTTTCCTAGATTCCTCTGATAAGGGATTTCTAGCTTTCTTTGGTGAATCTGCCGCTGCTACAGCGAGTCTACCTTATACAATTATGGCAAGCCAAAGGGATAAAAAAAATGCACGTTCTAAACTCGCATTATGTCCGCCAAAACGCGCATTCAAGAAGCGCGTTTTGGCGGACATAATGCTCACTTTTAGAACACGCAAATTTTTGCCCCCTTTGGGGTCAAAATGCGCGTTCAGGACACGCATTGTGGCGGACATAACGCGCGTTTAGAACGCACTTTTTTTTTTATCCCTTTGGCTAAAGCAAATTCATCTTTTTTTTATCTTAATGTATTTTCTCCTATTTCATTATTATTTCAATTGTTACGCTTTTTAATTCTTGTACACTATTCTGCAACTTCAAACTACCTCCAGTCTTCAAGTATCATGAGTATTTGGATTAGTGCATTAGGATTAGTACCTTCACCAAAAATCTGCCTTATTCAGTCCTGTTCTTGTCTACTGCCACCTAGTGGAGGATCTATGTGTGGAAAGAGCCAATTTTCTTTCTTTATTTCTCTTATATTTTTAAATACACAAATTAATATTTAGTTGTTGTATTAACTAATAATTAGTTCAGTTTTTAAAATGCAACTTTTAAAATTATGTTTAAATTTTTTATTGGTGTTGCTTGATTTATTTCCAATTGTCATAAATCAATTACATGAAAAGAGCTTTTTGAATAGTATTAAATTGACTTTTTGATATAGGATTTATTGATCAACTAATTTTTAATAAGCTGTGTGAGAGCTGCCTTTGATATCAGAGTTAAATTAAACAGCAATAAAGAAAATGTTATAGACATTAAAATGATCTTAAAATCCAATAATTAACATTAGAGAGTTTTTTTAGAGCTAAAATAAAGTTAAACCGCTTCTGTAGGATAGAGTAAAACACATTAAATAAAGCTAAATATGTTCATTCAAGCAAAATAAAGACTTCTAAAATTAGATTTTATTATTTACTATTGAAAGAGAATAAATTGGCAAAATACTGATATTAGTGACGGAAAGCAGCGCTGATTAGATGAAGCTGTTAAATGAGAACATGGATCTGAACAGACTTTATGTAATTTATCTCTCTATAAACTGTAATTTGGCTTATTACGCTGCAATCAGGCACTTTGTGTTGGATTCGTGTCATTCTGTCAGTTAAAAAGACACAAACAACACAGATCAGTTTAACATGGTAACGCTGAATGAGGGGCTAAACACTAAAGCAGGTGTCCCAAACTGTGCCACCCACCAGTCTATGGGTTGTTTGGTACCAAGCTGCACAGAAAGACTCTAAACCTCTAAGTTTTCTTAATTAAAATGAAATAAAAGTTCAGTTACTAGGTGTTTGTGCAGAAAACTTTGATATTAAATGATAAAGTGTTGCCTGGTGTTGTGGTAACAGTCTCGACATGCAGCAGCTTCTCACAGATTTCACCGCTGTTTTGCTTCTGCAGAATGTCCAGATTCTGTTCCAGAGGTGTTGTCTCATCATCTGGTCCAGCTCACAGCAGCAGGCAAGGAAAGGAAGGAAAGGAACGCCAGGATGACATTTCTGCACTGTAAAATCTGATTATTTAACTTTACTTGTAAAAAAGCATGCAAATCAATTGCACTTAAAGGAACACTTGGCAGTTTTGGCTTGTTTTTAGCACCCCCTAGTGTCCGTTAGTGAAACCAAAAGTAAAACGTATCTCCTCGCTGTGCGTTCATCTTTTTAACACCTTAATCTAACAGCTGAAATGTCTCCTCAGCCTTCATTAGTGTCTACAGGAGCGGTTCATCACTAAATCAAACAAATCAGCTGTGTTCATGATCTAAAACATGCAGGAAACATGCTGGAAGCAGACTGCAGCACCAGGCATGTCAGCTCTACTAAGTCCAACAGGGACCGGACCGCCACTCTGAAGTTGCAAGTGTGGTATTCTGGCCACAGAGGGCGGTGGGGATCTGAGTGACATTTCATTAACCCTGTAAAGGGTCATTTTAGCACAAACTGGCTCAAGAACATGATTTAAAAATATGAAAAAGTTGCATAGTATGCCTTTAAACTAATAAGTACACAGGAGTTGGTAATTATGTGTTTTATTTATAAATGGTTGAGTGCAATGAAAGACATACTGTATATTTAGTAAATTTCGGAAAAGTTAATTTCAAAATGATTTTGTGTATTTTTTTCCATTTTTGGAGTTCAGCTATCGACAATAACACTGTAAAAAAAAAAGTTGCGAAAACTTAAAAACTCAAGGCAACCCACTGCATTTATGTTTATAGGTTCTGATGGATAACCTAAAAATTTAAATGTAGGAGAAAAGTTGCTCCAACTAATGTTTTGGTGTTGACAAAATGAATCTTTAGGAAATACATTGCAAACAATGGAAATGAGTTAAGAAAAAGCACAATGATTCATTTTGATTCATTTCGTAAACACAAAAACATTAGTTACATTTTTAAGTTATCCATCAGAACCTAAAAACATAAATGCAGTGGGGGTTGCCTTGAGTTTTTAAGTTTTTGCAACTTTTAATTTTTACAGTGAACGTTCTCTGGATCTTTCAAACCTAAATTTGACCTTCCCTGGTAAAAATGTAACACCTCCTGTTTACCAAGACGTCAGGTTAGGCTGGAAATCAATTTTTCAGCAGACATAACCATGTAAGGCACTCACACAAGCTCTTAGCTAATCAGGTGAGATATTAAGTATTTATAACTTTAGCAGGAACACTTCATAAAAGTCTCTCACTGATGCAGGTGAGTAATAATATACTACCTGTGCTGGCACAATAAGGAGGAGGGCAGCTGAAATGAACATTATAATCTTCGCATTTCCCTTCTGGCTGGTCCTTTTTCTGCAGATGACTCCTACGTTTGCATTACCTCTGAAAAACAACACAATGAGACATTGTGAGTACTCTAATGGATGCAATCATATTTGCTTTTCATGTTACATAAAATAAACCGAGAGGTCGTCACACAATAATATAAGAAGAAAAACACTTATTGCTTTCAGAGTCCCTGAATGAATTATCCTGTTACCTACTTTTCAATCCCATCTCCTGCTTGTTCTGGAGTCGTCCCAGAGGGAGAGTCCGAGCTTGAATATCCACGGGGTTTGGACAGATCTTCCCGGGATATCTCCTGTGTAGTCTTTGCAGATTTTCCCTGTCTCCATTTTTAAATTGGATTGTCACTGTCGAACCGCTCGGTCCAGCATTCTGGAGCAATTAAACACACACATGCACACATGCATGCACAAATTTATATTAAATAATTATAAATGCAATTAAATTTTAAAATTAAATAATAAGTGTGGTTCCATTTGCAAAAGTTAGTGGGATAATGGCTTTGCATTCCTAAAAATGATTGAAAATATTAGTCTCTGCATTTGTTGCAAAAATAAAGCAAGAACAGACCCACTGAATAATTTAGTTTGTTTTTTAAATGTCAGAATGACCACAGAGTGAAGTTTGACCTGGTTTGACTGGAACAGGTTCTATGAGACAAAACCAGAGACGACAAAAGTTCCATTCTATCATCGTAATACAGGAACCACAATAATAAATGACTTGATGTTACAGAAAATGTAATAATTTATAGTGTTTCCGTCCACATTTGACTGAAAAGTGAACTACAAATGGATTTGCTTCATGGTTTGAATGTCAAAATGATCATCAAAAGGAATCTGACCTGGTTTACCGGGGAGGGTCGAGAAGGAAAGAGCTTTATTATTATATAAAAGTTAAAAAACTATAATAATTTAGTGTTTCATTTGGTAAAATTCATTAAAAATAAACTGAATAATTAGGTTTAAATGTCGAAATGACCACCAAAATGAAATGGGTTCCTATGAGACAAAAGAAACACAAATAATTTTATTTATTTATTTATTTTATTAATGATCTTTATGAGAAAAAGTGGAAAACTGACATTGGGCTTGTAAAGATAAATAAAAATAAAACGGTGTTGCAGGGAACAGGACTTACCCTGACTTCACACTAAAGGCATCAGCGGCATGGAACGACCGCTGCTTCAAACAAAATCCATTGTAGTCTATGGCAGAGGTTCCCAAATTGGGGGTAGGGACCCCCAAGGGGGTCCCCACCATTTTGTCTTTGCTGAGGTTGTGAGGTTAGCAAGATTTTATTTGTAAAAATTACATTCATAAAACCCCAATAACACACTCTATATAAAAGTTATACCTTTGTATGTCTGTATAAAGTTTGTAAATGATCACATTTAATGTGTTTATGCGTGTAGGAGGTGGGGTTGGGGGTCCTGGCTTGTCTTGGACATGAGCAAGGGGTCCTCAAAGAAAAATCTTTGGGAACCCCTGGTCTATGGGGGTGATTCAAACCGGCCGCGGCGCGTAAATATTCAGGCGCGTCCCAGAAGTGGCTCGCCATGCTGCGCCGCTAAAGATAGGATCGGTTTATTTTTTCCGCGAGTCGCTTCTGAGACACGTCAATTTCCACAGTTAACATAGAGCCAGACAGGAAATCACACATGGTTTCAGAGTAAAACATCTGGTAATTTTCAAAATAAAAGACTGTTGCAGCAATGTGATTTCATATCTATGTCGATTACGTCTACGTGTGATCTCACAACTTATTTACTACCAGTTTCTTTCGGGAAATGCAACAGTGTGTTTTTCATGGCTTTGCAGTGGAGAGGAACAACATTATATATGACATCAAACGTTGATTTCCTTCTTCTTTTTGGTTTAATGGTGGATGGCATAAACAAACCGTGATCTTTGAAATCTCGAGAGATTTTGTGATCTTGCAAGTCCAGGAGGACGGCAGAGAAGCCGCTCCGCGGCTGAGACTCTCCTGGTTTGGATTGGCGCTGCTGTTCTGCGCCTCTGATGCCTCCAGTGTGAAGTTGGGGTTAAAGAAAGAAGGAAAAGTACAAATTAAAGCCGCTGGGAACCAAAAATAGAGCAAAACTATGTCTGACGATGGCTATGGGAAACCAGGGACTATATATGCAGGGATGGATGATTGAAATTAAATAATAATCAAACACAGAGAAGAACAGGAAGGAAGCAAAAAGACAAGAAACCAAGAACTTATCAACATTACTTTAATAAACTCAAAATGACCTCCAGCTAGAAACATGCATTATATTAAGTTAGTTAAGTCCCTTCAGACAAAAGAAAATGAAGCTGTTTTACCAACAGAGCCTAATAATTATTTGCAGAAACTGAATATTTCACCAACAATTATTCCGTTTTTAAAGTTATATAACACACATTCTTCACTAATAACCTTGTGGAAGTCAAGATGTTTTTTTCCCTTTTCATTGCTTTCTCCACACAAAGTGAATAATAGAAACCCAAACCTTTAGTGAAGGAAGCAAAAGTTCTTTCACATAAACTCAAATTTTACTTTGAGGATTAAACTTTTTAAAGAAAAGTGAAGGAAATTTTTAAATAAGATGTGATTTTGAGCTGTCTGAGGCTGAGCTGCTGATCCTGTGAAAGGTAATCAGACAAAGGTGAAAGGTCACATGACCAAATTAGGTATTTATGAGAATGAACTTACCTATGATCAATCTGGCTGCAAGAGCGACACTCAGCTATCGAAAATAACAGAAAATAATCCTTTTGCTAAAAAATATTACATAAAAAAATAACAGATCACCTGTTTAATCATGATAACAGATGAGAGGGTTTCTTTGGAAATGTCTGTTTTTTTATTAAAGAAGCAAAAAAAAAAAGATAAAGGAATGAAAATATGAAAAAAGCACAAATAACAGCTGGAGAAAGGATTTACTGGTGCAACATGTTTCAGTGGTCACTTTAAAAACAAACTTGTTTTACCCAAAAGGAAAAGTACAGGTGAAAGAGGGATGCATGCATCTTACGGCCTATCGGGTAATGCTAGGTTAACAATTATTAATACTTTATTTAACTATTTTACAAAGGTCAAACGTTCATTGGTACGAAAGCAAGTATTAAGTGACCTAATAAGCTATTTTTTGATCATTTCATTCATGTGCTCATCCTACACACAAGTTATGACTGCTGAAACTTTAAAGCTGCGTTGAATCCCATAATCCAGGCACACATTTGGCACACATAGTTAAAGGTGGTTCACTTGTTTAATCAATACATTTGCGATCTCTGATAGGAATGAATGCCTTGCAAGTCATACTCAGGGCAAAAAATTCCCAGAGACGCTTGGATCAGCACGGATAAGTCTTCTGCAGCAGAGGCTGGCGGAACATAGCAGGATTTGGAATCTTGATATTTGGACATGTCGCCTCTGATTGGATAACAGCAACGTGACTCTACCTCTGACTTGCAACGTGGATGTTTTATGTCCACAAATAACACAAGCCTGGAGGAGTTTTTATGCTGTGTGGTAACATTGCTAATGCTAACAGTTAGCTTCTGCTAGCCGGGATGTTCTCTGTTGTTTCCTGGACGCTAAACCAGCAACAGCCTCCCCCGTCGTGAGTCAAATAAAGACACATTAATTCCTTTTAGTGACGGAAATGAAAACAAACGAGGTTGAAATTAGAATCCAGACTCAGCCAGAGTGGATAAAACCTTTCAGAAACACAAATACAATAAACTGCTTACATAGGATGTTTGAAGTAATTTTTCAAATGAAATGTGGAAAAAAAAACCTTTTAAATAATCTTTTTGCGATTTTCATAGAGACTGATGAGCGGTCGATAGGCAATAATAAAATAACAGACTATGACAGATGTGGAATACAAACATTTATTATAAATAAGTAAAAGAGTCTAATTAAATTAGAAACATGGAACTAATTGAGTAATAATATTATCAGAACATGCAGGTGAGTTTACTATAATAACCAATAATAACCTGATGAATTAGTCTGTTTCAGAGTGCTTGATTAATTTCTTTCTAAGGCAATAAAATAATCCTAATTTCCTTTTGTGGACACCTGACTGCTGTTGAGAGCTCTTTTTGTCCAGTTAAGCAGGATTGCTGTTGGGGTGACCGTTATGGATTCTGCATTTTTCAGCTGCAGCTCAACCGATGATTTATGTCAAAACAGACAAAAAGATTTATGGGGCCGTTGTGGTTGTTAGTTGAGGATGGCAGATAAACAATAATATTCCAGAAGGTCTGACTATGTCTGCAGAGCAGTTAATATTAGGTGCTTAGGTCGATTACTTCATTTAATTCTTTTTTTTAATTGATTTGATCATAAATTAAAAGTTTCCAGACGCTGTTTTCTTTCTCCTATCTTTAAATGTCTCTGACCAACCAATGGAAGTCATTTATGCCAGTGATGTCACAGTGACTCAAAATCTATGGAAAAACATTTCCAAGCATCCGCTAGGATGTAAATAAAAATATAAATATGTGTTCATTGAGAAACCGTTTAACTTCAGTTTCCACCACAGTGGTTCAGTGTGAATTGATGACAGTCATCTCATCCAGCTTATATGTACATCCTGGGTGAGGGATCAGACAAAGTGCAACTCAAAGAGCCCTTATGATGATAACTATCAATGGAAACAGTGTTACCTCACCCAAACGTGGGTCATCAGGACCCTCCTCTAGCTAGGCCTGGAGGCGGGGCACGCTGGCTAGCGCCTGATGGATGGTCTTTGACCTATAGAGCCTGGCCGGGCACAGACCAAAGAGGAGACGTGGGTCCACCTTCCCATGGACTCACCACTCGTGGGAGGGGCCAAAGGGGTCAGATGCAGTGTGAGATGAACGGTGGCCATAGGTGAGGACCTTGGCGGTCTGATCCTTGGCTACAGAAGCTGTCTCTCTCAATGCATCGGATGTCACCTCTCTGGTGGGGGAGGAGCCTGAGTTTGTGTGTGGGGCTGAGAGGTTCTGGCTAGACTCACCTTGATGCATGGCTCCCTCGAGAGAGAGGTTGGAAACTCTTCCACTCTGGAGCTGCCCCCAATGAGGGGGGCTAAGCAGGGATGGGCACGCTTATAGCCCCCCCATCTCTGTACCCTTAGCAAGGTCCTGGAAGGTGCATTGGAGTTTGTCCAACCACCCTACATGTGTTTGTGGAGTTGGAGAAGGCAGTCGACCTTGGGGATTTCTGTGGGGGTATAGGGTACAGGGTCCCCTTGATACGAGCCGTTGGGTCCCGTATGATTGGTGTCAGAGCTTGCCGGCAGTAAGTCAGGCTTATTTCTGGTAAGAGGACTCCGCCAACGCTGCCCTTTGTCTCTGAACCACTTATGGACAGGATATCTATAGGCACAGCCGTGGTGCTGATGGGATCCATTATGGTGGCCTAACGAACAAGTCTCTGCTTTTGCTGATGACATGGTCATGTTGACTTCATCAGAATGTGATCTCCAACTTTACAAAGACTGTACTTGTTTTAAAGTTATGATAGTTTCCCAAAAGCGCCGTGTTTACAGTGCAGATAAAAACACTGGACAGTTTCTGCCCTTAATGCTCAGTTCTGAGACCATCTTATGTGTCAAACAGATTGTGTTGTAGATATCTTTGTGTGCTAATGTTGAAAACCTGTGGCGGCCATCTTTAATCTAATTAACTCCAGAGGTTAATCAGTTGTCAATTAAAATTTTTCAGGGGTTTATTAAATCCTTTGCAACACACACACACACACGCACGCACGCACGCACGCACGCACGCACGCACGCACGCACGCACGCACACACACACACACACACACACACACACACACACTCTTTTGTCACAGGTGTTTTTGTATTTCTGACAGGAAAAATGCAACAAAACACATTTTTAAATCAGCACAAAAGATTCCTGGAGCTTCAAACTTCTGACCTTCACAAACACATGAATTGTGTAAAAAAAAATTCTAGCTGCTGCCACAAGGTCAGACTTGCTACTTTTACAGCACTCAACCAACTTATTGTTGAACTTGCAGATTTTCTTCTCGTTTTACAGGTTAAAAAAAAACATCATTTTGGACAAAGTATTAAATGGTACGAATTATTTTTATATGAAGTAACTTTAAAATGACACTAAACCACCCAGATGTTTCATTTTGATGATAGCTGATAAGAACGGACATGATACATCTACAATTATGGTTATCAGATAAAACTTTTTACCTTGAAACAAAAATATGTTAAGTCAAAAGAAAATACACCATAGACTTAAGGACAAAACTTAGCAGTTGATATAACTTCAAGATAAGTTGCTTCAAACATTACTTTTCTCATGTGATGATCAACTTTGATAAATCATGAAAAGTGAAATACTTTCATATTTCAAATGTTTTCATTTATCTGGGGTGCAGGAAATTATTTCAAAAAGGTTTCCAAGTGGTGTTCTTGGCATTAGGCCTTTAAAAGTCTTCTGATGATACTTTTTAGGTGATTCCTCTCTTATCCAACCACCTTATGTGTCTGTTAGGATGGAACCCTTTTAGACATCGGACTAATTTAATTTTAATGCTTTATTTTTAGATATGACACCACTTCAGGATTAATCTACAGAAACAAGGACAATGAATATACAGGTCCTTCTCAAAAAATTAGCATATTGTGATAAAGTTCAATATTTTCTGTAATGTACTGATAAACATTAGACTTTCATATATTTTAGATTCATTACACACAACTGAAGTAGTTCAAGCCGTTTATTGGTTTTAATATTGATGATTGTGGCATACAGCTCATGAAAACCCAAAATTCCTATCTAAAAAAATTAGCATATTCCAACCGACCAATAAAAGAAAAGTGTTATTAATACAAAAAATGTCAACCTTCAAATAATTATAGTTATGCACTCAATACTTAGTCGGGAATCCTTTTGCAGAAATGACTGCTTCAATGCGGCGTGGCATGGAGGCAATCAGCCTGTGGCACTGCTGAGGTGTTATGGAGGCCCAGGATGCTTCGATAGCGGCCTTAAGCTCATCCAGAGTGTTGGGTCTTGCGTCTCTCAACTTTCTCTTCACAATATCCCACAGATTCTCTATGGGGCTCAGGTCAGGAGAGTTGGCAGGCCAATTGAGCACAGTAATACCATGGTCAGTAAACCATTTACCAGTGGTTTTGGCACTGTGAGCAGGTGCCAGGTCGTGCTGAAAAATGAAATCTTCATCTCCATAAAGCTTTTCAGCAGATAGAAGCATGAAGTGCTCCAAAATCTCCTGATAGCTAGCTGCATTGACCCTGCCCTTGATAAAACACAGTGGACCAACACCAGCAGCTGACATGGCACCCCAGACCATCACTGACTGTGGGTACTTGACACTGGACTTCAGGCATTTTGGCATTTCCCTCTGCCCAGCCTTCCTCCAGACTCTGACACCTTGATTTCCGAATGACATACAAAATTTGCTTTCATCCGAAAAAAGTACTTTGGACCACTGAGCAACAGGCCAGTAGCCTAGTGAACTAGACCAAATTCTTGCTTTGCAGAGTTTGGTCTAGGCACGCTTCATAGGAACCCTCGCAGCCCAAACCACTGCTGTGTCTATCCAATCACAACTCGCTATAATTTTGGTTGGGCCAATCACAGCGCTCTATATTGTGGACCAATCACAGAGCGGGAGTAGCCGATGACGTCAGCGCTGCGGCCGCGAACCCAAGCAACATGGCGGCAGCGCCGGAGCCACGTTCTTTTGAAACGGCTTTGTCATCAACATTGGATTATTTAGACTCCAACGTGCGTAAGTCTGTCTGATATACTTAGCGGCTTCTTATTTTTATCAAACTAAGTAGTGCAATGTCCCAGTACACCTGATATTCACATGTTTTTATACAAAAACGACAGAAATCATTGACGCCATTGGTGGGTCCCGCTTTACCGTCGTTGTGATTACGTCACGTTGTTCGTTACTCTGATTGGTCCTAGCGCTATCCAATTGCGTGCTGACATTTTGAAAGACAACCGTAGATCCCGCCTCACGACTGAGAGCAGTCAATGGTTCGTGGCCAGACTATATATTCACATATATAGGATGGCTTGCCAGGCTAACAGGCCAGTGCTGCTTCACTGTAGCCCAGGTCAGGCGCTTCTGCCGCTGTTTCTGGTTCAAAAGTGGCTTGACCTGGGGAATGCGGCACCTGTAGCCCATTTCCTGCACACGCCTGTACACGGTGGCTCTGGATGTTTTCACTCCGGACTCAGTCCACTGCTTCCGCAGGTCCCCCAAGGTCTGGAATCGGTCCTTCTCCACAATCTTCCTCAGGGTTCGGTCACCTCTTCTCGTTGTGCAGCGTTTTCTGCCACACTTTTTCCTTCCCACAGACTTCCCACTGAGGTGCCTTGATACAGCACTCTGGGAACAGCCTATTGGTTCAGAAATTTCTTTCTGTGTCTTACCCTCTTGCTTGAGGGTGTCAATGATGGCCTTCTGGACAGCAGTCAGGTCGACAGTCTTACCCATGATTGCGGTTTTGAGTAATGAACCAGGCTGGGAGTTTTTAAAAGCCTCAGGAATCTTTTGCAGGTGTTTAGAGTTAATTAGTTGATTCAGATGATTAGGTTAATAGCTCGTTTAGAGAACCTTTTCATGATATGCTAATTTTTTGAGATAGGAATTTTGGGTTTTCATGAGCTGTATGCCAAAATCATCAATATTAAACCAATAAACGACTTGAACTACTTCAGCTGTGTGTAATGAATGTAAAATATATGAAAGTCTAATGTTTATCAGTACATTACAGAAAATAATGAACTTTATCACAATATGCTAATTTTTTGAGAAGTACCTGTAGAGTTTGAAGATAACTAAAAATTGTGATTTTTTAATGAACAGTAGGAATTTGACAGTGCGAAGTAAAATTTATCTTTCTCTCCCTTGTCTTTATAAACAATTATTTCAAATGTTATTTTCTTGCTATATTTTTGTGTTTTGTTCTTGCAGTTTCCTGGATTGAGTGATACAATAGTATGGAAGCCTATTCCCGCCACTCTAATAAAAAAAAAATCTCATAATTATGACTTAGCTATCTTGTCATAATGATGAGATAGTATCTCATAATTACTAGATAGTCATAATTATGAGATAGCATCTCATAATAATGAGATTTTTTTTTTTCCAATTTGAGTGGCGGGAATGGGCTTCCATACAACAAAGACCATTCCATGAGGAGACGTTAAAGGACCCAAGGAGAGGAAACCAAGGAGAAAGATCAGTAATTTCAGGCCGTTGCAGCTGATAACGAGACTCCAGCCATCAAAACTGGACCCAACTTCTACTTGTAGCATCTGTAAAAACACCCTACTTGTAGGGTGCTTAAAATACAATCCTTCATTTTCTAAAATGTTACTTCTTTCTAATAAAACCAAAAAGTTAGTAGAGTTCCTTTTATCCAGGCACTGTCACTCATCTGTTACTAGAGCCTGATATGTGCCGTATGAGAAAAAACATTTCATACTTTGAAGTGATTGTAGAATAATTTCCCTCAACTGTGGGGATATAAAAGCAATAAAGTCAAGAACAAGTTCAATCCTGTTCAAAATTACCCTCGTGTTGAATTTTTGTAAGGGTTTAGAAATGCTTTATGTTTATACACTTAGAAGTTTTTGTGATTTATTAAAACATAATAAGGTTCTGTCTCCATTCAAGACACCCAGCTTTAACTCTGAGTCATAACATGGTTCAAGAAATACTTTAAGCACAAAAAACAGGTTATTTGTCCCTCAAGCAGGTTCTTGTTCTTCTGATTTCTTTTTGATGACGATTGCTCCTCCTCTCTGCTCTGAGCTCCTCCTGAATAATGAAGGTCCTCACTGCGCCCAAACACAGCTTCTATCCAGCATCCTACTCTGTCCATCTCCTGCTCTATCTGCCATCACTCATGACCTAAACGAAAACAACGTGGGCTACATTGATAATTGGAAAACCTTTTGGGGAAAACCTGGTCTGATCCGAAGAGACGGCATCCATCCCACTTTGGATGGTGCAGCTCTTCTTTCTAGGAATATGGCCAATTTTATTAGTCCTCCCTGACAACCCAGGGTCCAGACCAGGAAGCAGAGTCGTAGTTTAACCCTCCCCTCTGCAGCTTCTGTACTGTTACCCACCCACTACCCCATCCAGACAGTGTCCTGCCCACGGCCAGAATCAAACAGATTAAAGATCAGGCCTAATAGAGCAAATCATGAAAATCTCATAACAATAAAAACAAATTCTACTGAACAGAAAACTAGAACAATTAAATGTGGTTTATTGAACATTAGATCTATCTTTTCAAAGACTTTATTAGTCAATGATTTGATTTGTGATAATCAGATTTGTCTGTTTTGTCTCACAGAATCCTGGCTGCAGCAAGAGGACTATGTTAGTTTAAATGAGTCCACTCCTAATTATTTAAATCATCATATTGCTCGTAGTACAGGGCGAGGAGGAGGAGTAGCAACCATCTTTCATTCAGATTTATTAATCAGTCCCCTACCAATTAATAGCTACAGTTCTTTTGAACATCTAATTCTTAGTTTGCCTAATCCGGATTGCAAAGCTCTAAAACCACTTTTGTTTGTAGTCTTGTATCGTCCACCAGGCCCCTACTCTCAATTTTTGGATCAGATCTCAGATTTCTTGTCTGATTTGGTGTTAAATACTGATAAGGTCATTGTGGCGGGGGATTTTAACATTCATGTTGACATTGAAAGTGATCCTCTCAACGTAGCCTTTAGTAATATCTTAGACTCAATTGGTTTTACTCAAA
>SSNS01000078.1:2078635-2186478 GCA_006937985.1 Aphyosemion australe
AACACGACTTCTACTTCATCAGTAATCGAGGCAGAATCTGAGGTAACTGTAGAACCTCATCTGTGTTTGAACTGTTTTGATGCAGTTGAGCTATCAGAGTTATCAAAAATATTAGCTTCATCTAAACCTTCAACTTGTATTTTAGACCCAATTCCAACCAAATTATTTAAAGAAGCATTTCCTTTGGTTACTGCCCCCATTTTAGATATAATTAACCTATCCTTAGTAAATGGATACGTACCGCAGGAGTTTAAGGTTGCTGTAATTAAACCTCTACTTAAGAAACCTTCTCTGGATCCAGATGACCTAATGAATTTTAGACCAATATCTAATCTCCCATTTTTATCTAAAGTCCTTGAGAAAATAGTGGCCAGTCGAGTATGTGAGCATCTAAACACTAATGATCTGTTTGAGGAATTTCAGTCAGGTTTTAGAGAGCATCACAGCACTGAAACCTCATTAGTGAAAGTTACAAATGATATTCTCACGGCCTCAGATAAGAATCTTGTGTCTGTTCTGGTCTTGTTGGACCTCAATGCTGCTTTTGACACAGTCGATCACTATATTCTCTTAGAAAGGCTTGAACATGTTGTAGGGATCAAAGGAACAGCGCTAGGCTGGTTTAAATCTTATTTATCTGACAGATTTCAGTTTGTTCATGTGCATGAGAAATCTGTATGGGGTCAAAATGGACTCAGCTCCATGTAAACTCGAAAAAATAAATTGTAAATTCAAATAAAAATTGAAAACTCGAAAAAAGAAATTGTAAATTCGAACCAAAAAACTTGAAACTTGAAAAAATAAATTGTAAATAAAAACATTAAATAAAAAAAATAAATATAACTTTGAACCTAAAACTGCAACCAAAAAACAAAAAACAAATGTCATTAAGGAAAACTAAATGAAACAAAGTTGTGGCCGAGTTTACGTTTCTCTTCCTCCTCTGCTCTTAGGCCTGAGTTTACGTTTCCAATACTTTCTTTTCGTTTACGAAGCTGAGCCTGATTTGACATGGGGGGGCGGGCTTTGGGCTCATTGGCTGCATGGGAAATGAATGACAGCTGGGTGAAAGCGCTTAGGTTTGACGTCATTTCCGCCCAGGTCGTGTTTCTGTTGTTAGCAGTAGCACCATGGTTAGCACATCGACATTGTGCAATGGTGAGCTTACCTGCGTTGGGCAGACCACCGTTCATCTGCAGTAAGTTAATTTTTTCTGTTCATTTACCGTTTATGCAGTTAAAAGTTTTGTTTTTGTCTGAGTTTTTCAATGTGATTGAGCAGCGTGTGCTTCTTGTTAGCGGCTAGAAAGGTTAGCCTTAGCTAAATTCTGAATTACACAGCATCTTTGTCAGATCACATCCATTTCTATTGAGCTAATTTTAACTTGAAAGTGAATGTGTGCGGATTCTCACAGATCTCAGTAACATGGAAGGTAGCCTAACCACCAAGCATGAAGCATATGCATCATTTTACACACAAGATTAATGCTAAATTACATCTAATTACTGATAATATGTCTCCAATCCTGGTCCACGAGATCTGCTATCCAGCATGTTTTACTTTCTAACTCCTGCACACCTGATTTTAAAAACCAGAAGGTCTGCAGAGCTTAAAGACCACTAATTCAACCACTGACTCAGTTCTGTAGGAGCGTGTAAAATTGGGTTTAATAAATTAGCAATAATATTGGATGAGACCTGTTTTACATTCTGCATTTTTGTTGTTTTCAGGAAATGTTGGAGAAGCAAGTTATGGGAAGATTTCTACTAAGAGTTCAAGAGGCAGGTCACCACCAGACCACACTGGTGCTGTTCACAGCTCGTGGATGTGGAGGAGGAAGTTTCACAATCAGCGGTTTGTATGTGAATACCCAATGTAATATGCTCGCTCTTATTTCAGTTCCTGTCAGTGAGCCCAAGGGCAGCTGTAACTACAATGTAATTTATCGCCAGCAGTGTGTAAAAGTGTGTGGATTGATAAATAAGTCACTGTGGTGTAAAGTGCTTTGGAGTCCTCTGAAAGCCGCTGTTCAAGTGCAGGACATTTATCATTTATGTGGGGGTGTACACAAAGTAAACAGAGTAACGCATATATATATATATATAGATATATCTATATATATATATATATATAGATATATCTATATATATAGATATATATCTATATATCTATATATATAGATATATAGTGTGTGTGTGTGTGTGTGTGTTAAGCAATATTCACATAGGTCTGTTTTATAGTTTTGACAAGCTATTTCACAAGGTGGGTAAAATTCTTTTCAAATGACTTGAATGTCTCACCTCACATTTTTATTCTTTCTTCCTTTGCAGCATAGAGAGACTATGGTGAGACCTGTGGATGGCAGTCACAAGCACATACTCTACCATCTTTTCCACAGCCTTGATGAAGAAGGTTCACTGGACTCCACCAGCTATCCACCTTTTTGCAGCTTAGTGTATGTTCCTACCCCAGCTACAGTCAGAACTGTGCAGCTTTATTGGTGGAATAATCATCCCCTCCAAACAGAGCAGAACTTGATGTCAAACCAACTCTGGGAGATGGGGTGAAGAACTTCCAGGAATTGTGGTCCCACCTGTCCTCTCACACAGCAGAGCCTTGAAGTCCTCAGAGCAACCATCAATCCAAATGTACCATCAGATGCTCATGGACCATACCTCTGTTCTAAACTATGTTCATACTCAAAGATGCCAAATGTTTCATTTTAAGGCCTAATAAGTGATTTTTAATATAAAGGTTTAGACAGATTTGTAAAACCCAAGAATTTAACTTTAGACATTGTCCATATTTATCTTTTCAGCTGTTATTTAATTTGAACTATTACTGGCCAAGTTTATTATTGATCATTTCAATAAATGTACTCATGGGAGACTGAAATATTGAGTTTATTGAGCAAACATAAACATAAGTGCAAAGGTTCAACGAAGAGAAATTTATCATGGTTATCCCAAGTGATTAAAAACTGGGTAGTTGAAGTACTGAATTTTAAATTTAGTTTTTGGAAGTCAATAAATGCTACCAGAAAACCACAAATGAGGTTCTGAGATCACAATTCATTTTAATTTAAAATCTTCAGGACACATTGAGTCATTGTCTGTGTGTGGTAGCTCAGTTTGTAGGGCAGTGGGTTTGTATGCAGGTGGTTCAGAGTTCAATACCTGGACAAGCAATGACTTTTAGACTTTGTGTGAATTTTTGGACCATATGAAATGGTCTAAAAAAGCAAGTGACTATCATCTACTTGCGTAGCTTGGTCTGTTGGGGCATTGGCTTGTAGTGCCGGTGGTTCAGGGTTCAAACCAAGGCATTGCAATTTTAGGCTTTGTGTGAATTCTTGACAGCATGAAATGCTCTAAAAATCTAAGCAGTTGCACTCTTGTGTAGCTCAGTCTGTAAGCCCTTGGCTTGGCGTGTGAGTGGTTAGGGTTCAATCCCCTGAGGAATACTTGTGTTGTGGAAATTATGACTGAACAAGTTTTTAAGTACAATAGCTAAAAAGCTAAAAATAACAAGTTCAAATGTCCCACCAGAACATGTCCAAGTGTTCACACATTCATTCACATGTGTGTTCAGAGTTAACATGCTGTGAAACGTGCTATATGGATATGTCAGTTGGCCAACTTACTTGTCAGGCAACTTAAGTTTCTTGGTGAAATTTATTTAAGTTGGCCAACTGACATATCCATATAACACGTTTCACAGCGTGTTTACCCTGAACACACATGTGAATGAATGTCTGCACCACGCTCCAGTTGGCTTGAAGGCTGCATCCATGGCCACCATTAGGTCACTCTCACCTAAAAACCCATACACATGTTTGCAGCTGGATTTCAGAGAATCCAGCTGTGAACATGTGTATATTCCTGCACAGAAAATGACTCATTTGTTAGCCTTAACCCTAACCAGCCTATAGGGGGCACTTGATTAGTTTTAGCTTCAAATTTTGGTTGTGAAGTTGCCAGTAATAAGACAGCAGGTTCAAATCCCACTAGTGGCTGTACCTGAGTCCGTGTGATCAATACTTGAAGTTCCACTTCACAAAATCAATCAATGACTTTAAACATTATGACTCATCAACGTTTAGGAAACAAACTAAAAATTACAAGTTCAAATGTTCCATCTGAACATGTGTGGCTGTAAAGGGCTCTGGTGGCATAGTGGAAGTGTTGATGGTTGGGAAGTTGAGAGTAGTGAGGCAGCAGGTTCAAGTCACACTACCTCCTGGGCCTGGATCAGTGCAACCTACCCTGTGAGGAGGCCTATTTTTTTTTGCACTTTTGCTTATGTGGTGTTGCTTCTAAATTACTGCATTAGAAATACAAATAGGCCCTGAAAATGTATTACGAAATGAACATGTAATGTAAAAATTAAATGGAAAAATAAAGACCAAACTCAACATGAAGTTGTGTGTGTGTGCGTGCATGCATTCATGCACATGAGTGGCATGTGACACTCAGGTCAGAGTGGGCCTTGCACACACACATAAGCATCACATTGCATGAATTGATTAGTTTTAGCTTCAAAGTTTGGACTTTATTTGGGATCTAGTTAATAAAGTCTAAAATTTGAAGCTAAAACTAATCAAGCGCCCCCTATAGGCTGGTTAAGGCTAACAAATGAGACATTTTCTGTGCAGGAATATAACTTTTAAAGGAAATACTGAACCTTCATTCTCATACCTTTAAACACTCCATGGAGGTCTTATTTATTATTTTAAATATAGATTTTTATTAAATTGTTCCATATTCAACCTTTAACTAGACCCCAAAAAAAGTCCAAAATTTGAAGCTAAAACTAATCAAGTGCCCCCTATAGGCTGGTTAGGGTTAAGGCTAACAAATGAGACATTTTCTGTGCAGGAATATACACATGTTCACAGCTGGATTCTCTGAAATCCAGCTGTGAACATGTGTATGGTGTTTAGGTCACTCTCACCTAAAACACCATACACATGTTTGCAGCTGGATTTCCAGAAATCCAGCTGCAAACATGTGTATGGGTTTTTAGGTGAGAGTGACCTATTGGTGGCCATGGATGCAGCCTTCAAACCAACCGGAGCGTGGTGCACACATTCATTCACATGTGTGTTCAGAGTAAACACGCTGTGAAACGTGTTATATGGATATGTCAGTTGGCCAACTTAATTAAATTTCACCAAGAAACTTAAGTTGCCTGACAAGTAAGTTGGCCAACTGACATATCCATATAACACGTTTCACAGCGTGTTTACTCTGAACACACATGTGACTGAATGTGTGAACACTTGGACATGTTCTGGTGGGACATTTGAACTTGTTATTTTTAGCTTTTTAGCTATTGTACTTAAAAACTTGTTCAGTCATAATTTCCACAACACAAGTATTTATCTGGGGATTGAACCCTGAACCACTCACACTCCAAGCCAAGGCCTTACAGACTGAGCTACACAAGAATGTAACTGCTTAGATTTTTAGAGCATTTCTTGCTGTCAATAATTCACACAAAGTCTAAAAGACATTATTTGTTTTGAACCCTGAACCATCAGCATGCCAACCCTGTAACTTACAGGGCAAACTACACAAGCAGACACTTACTACTTGGTTTTTGAGCATTTCATGTTGTCCAGAATTCACACAAAGCCTAAAATTGCTATGCTCTGGGTTTGAACCCTGAACCACATGCACACGAAGCCAATGCCCCAACAGACCAAGCTACAGAAGTAGATGATACTCCGTTGCTTTTTTAGACCATTTCATGTGGTCCAGCAATTCACACAAAGTCTAAAAGTCATTGTTTGTCCAGGTATTGAACTCTGAACCACCTGCATACAAACCCACTGCCCTACAGACTGAGCTACCAGACACAGACAATGACTCAATGTGTCCTGAAGATTTTAAATTAAAATTAATTGTGATCTCAGCACCTCATTTGTGGTTTGCTGGTAGCATTTATTGACTTCCAAAAACTAAATTTAAAATTCAGCACTTCAACTACCCAGTTTTTAATCACTTGGGATAACCATGATAAATTACTCTTCGTTGAACCTTTGCACTTATGTTTATGTCTGCTCAATAAACTCAATACTTCAGTCTCCCATGAGTACATTTATTGAAATGATCAGTAATAAACTTGGCCAGTAATAGTTCAAATTAAATAACAGCTGAAAAGATAAATATAGACAATGTCTAAAGTTAAATTCTTGGGTTTTACAAATCTGTCTAAACCTTTATATTAAAAATCACTTATTAGGCCTTAAAATGAAACATTTGGCATCTTTGAGTATGAACATAGTTTAGAACAGAGGTATGGTCCATGAGCATCTGATGGTACATTTGGATTGATGGTTGCTCTGAGGACTTCAAGGCTCTGCTGTGTGAGAGGACAGGTGGGACCACAATTCCTGGAAGTTCTTCACCCCATCTCCCAGAGTTGGTTTGACATCAAGTTCTGCTGTTTGGAGGGGATGATTATTCCACCAATAAAGCTGCACAGTTCTGACTGTAGCTGGGGTGGGAACATACACTAAGCTGCAAAAAGGTGGATAGCTGGTGGAGTCCAGTGAACCTTCTTCATCAAGGCTGTGGAAAAGATGGTAGAGTATGTGCTTGTGACTGCCATCCACAGGTCTCACCATAGTCTCTCTATGCTGCAAAGGAAGAAAGAATGAAAATGTGAGGTGAGACATTCAAGTCATTTGAAAAGAATTTTACCCACCTTGTGAAATAGCTTGTCAAAACTATAAAACTTTTCTATTTGATAGGGCTTATGATTAAATTCTGATGTTAGCCCAGGTTTAGACGAGTGGGGAGCAGAGGGAGGTGGAGTGTACAGCGGGGACTACAGTCGTTAAAGACTTTTCTCCCTGGCCCTGCCTCCCACATGCCTCCATCTAAAAGGCTAGGTTATTCTGAGTTATCTCTGTAGTTATGCTGCTATAGGCTTAGACTGCTGGAGGACATACTGACCACTTTCCACACTCTGCTACTCTCTTCTACCACCACTCTCTAATTGCATTATTTCCTGTTATTTCAGCTGTTAACTTTATTTTCTCTCTAAGTGTTTTTCTCCCCAGAAGAAGCTACGCTGGCGTTCTGCTGAGCTGTGGTGGCCTCATGGAGGGGACCATCGGCTGGCACATTGCTGCCAACCACCTAACATTCTCCCTCTCCTGATATTACATCTTACTTTCTTTAACATAGAATGTGCTACTATTAGTTCACCTATTGAATTAATTATAGATTCACTCAGATAAAGACAATAAAGTTTCTCTTACTCTTACTAAATAGAACTTCTACTAAGAAATCACAGTGTAGCCATAGAAACACTACTTGATATATATGGTGTGTGTGTGTGGGTGTGGGTGTGGGGTGTGCGTGTGCCTGCTCTGTCTTCTCAACCCCCAGTGAGTCGTAGCGGATGGCTGCTCATACTGAGCCAGGATCCTCTGGAGGTTTCTTCCTGTTAAAAGGAAGTTTTCCTTCCCACTGTCGCTACATGCTTGCTTAGTATGAGGATTGTATCAACACACAGTCAGTGTCTTGATAATCTGCTGGGTTCCTTATATAGGAAACATTTTTACTGATTGGCTTAATGAACTGAACTGTATTGGAATGTTTACTTTGTGAAGTGCCTTGAGACGACTCTTGTCGTGATTTGGCGCTATAGAAATAAACTGAATTGAATTGAATTAAGGGAACAAATCAGATCACAGCTAACGTCTTCTTTCATATAGTTCTTTGAATGACCTCAGTTTGGAGAAGCAGAGAATCATTTGGACCAGACAGAGAAGCTAGCAGCTATACTGCAAAAATGGATTTCTAAGAAAGTAAACTTTTTTTTTTTTTACATTTTATTTTATTTTTAGTCTAAAAAAATAAAATAATAGAAATATTTAAAGGGGACCTAGAATCTAAACCAACATTTTCCTTGTTGTTGAATAAGACAGCTTGGGTGGTCAACAGTAGCATGCCAAAAAGTCAAAGCCGTGTTTGACCTACTTTTTATGTAAGTTAGAAAGTTGAAAAAGGCGAGAGAAAACCTCCTGTTCTGAGAAAACCTTCCTTAACACGTCATAAGGGGGAGCCACGCCTCCTCTAACCTGCATGTGTCTGAGGCCTTCTGGGGAAACCAACCAATCAGCCCGTCCTGGCCCAGTGGGAGGGGTCAACAGCTCATTTCACTGAAGGCCTGAGTAAGGGGGTTTAGAATGGCCTGTATCAGGGCTCCTGGGACAGATGAAAGCCAAAAAAATTTCCTTATGCTTTTGGAGGCTCAAAGCTCTGTTTTAGATTGTTGATTAATTGCATTCTAGGACACCTTTAAACAAGGTAATACACCTAAAATTAGATTATTTTGATAGTAGGAGCAACTTTTGCTTACCCAACTGGCAGATTTTTTTTTTACTTGACTCTGAAGATGGCGACAGTGAGTCGCCGAAACCGTCAGTGATTTAAGGTAAATAAAACATCGTAATACTGTGTTAAAGCAAGAAAAACCAATGGAGATAGAAAATAAACACAGGAAGAACATAACAAGAACTATTTCTACTGTATTTCTTTATAAATATAAAAAAGACAGAAAAATACTTCTTTTTTTGATTATTTTCATTTCTTCTTGATTTAGTTCCCCACATATAAAGAAAAAAAATCCCATATTTTTTATTAAAGGTGTGGTTTACTCATTTATTCAATACATTTGCAGTGTTCTCCAGTGTAAATCAATGCCTTGTCAGTCATTAAAATAAAAGCTATGATGCTCCTGTTCTGAGATGCAGAAGTTTGCTGGTGCAGAGGTGAAAACAGCACAAATACTCATTATTATTAATGATATGCACACACCTCGCTTCTGATTGGATAACAGAATGAGTTCAGCCATGTTGCAAAGCCACTATCACTGAGACACTCTCCACTTTCTCCTCACTGCAAAAAAAAAGCCTTCCTGTGGGCGGGCGCGAGATAAGATGGGTGAGGCCATGAACTCACAGTGTGATGTAGATCTGTGAGGATTTTCAAATCCTAGCATTTTACGGTCTATTTTCTATCAGAAGCTAATGCAGCAGATAGGTGCAGGAGACTATTTTCATGGCCCGGTAACAAACATGAGCAACTCCCCGTAAAAGAAGAACTTTACTAGGGTGTGTGTTTCACTGAGGAATTAAAATAAATAAAACAAGAGATAGTGGAGGAAATTAAAGCCCCAACAGTAAATTTCTTCACTCCTGGTCATTTGCAGCAGTGGAATTAGGCTGTTAAACGACAACGGCATCTAAAACGAACTTTGTAGTCCGTGCAGTAGCCAGATTGCTGGTCCTTATTGCAGCAAACAAGCCCTTCAGTGGGACTGTACCTGAAAGATGACACATAGGGAGTCAACAAACATTTAACTTCCTTTTTTAGTGTCGAAATTCAAAAGATTTTCAACAACTTATGTTCTTTTTTTCCCCACATTACTTAAATAAATCATTTCTTTCTATGAAGTGCGAAGCCTTTGCTCTCAGAGGGCTAACAGATTGTGCAAGATCTTTGATTCAAACTGTGCCAACCACATACCTCCAAGTGCTGCCACGAAGGGCAGCTGGTAAATTTCATTCCTTCAAGGAATGCTCGACTTTTAATTATCTGTGTGCATTTCTGTGCCTCGCTAGTGCGAATTTCATTCACTAACATTAACTTCCACTGCTGAAGGTAAAGGAAGTGTTTCATGACAACTTAAAGAAAAAGCTTTGATGTTTAACGACGCTTCTGTGGAACGCTTTAATAGATTTTTAATTTTCATATCCAAGACAACTCACATGTAGATGCTCTCTCCTGTTCTGATGGCTGGGATCTCTCCGTCAGCATACAGGCTCTTGCAGAGGCGTCCTCTGGGGTTTTCTTTTCTCAGGTCACTAAAAGTCTCCCAGTCGCCCGTTCCACCGGGACCGTCTCGATTGTAGCACTTGGTCCAGTACACTGCAAGAACACAATAGCAAAGGTTTTAAATCAGTGCCTTTGAGCACAAAAAACAGAAAAGATTTGAAGGTTTTAAATGCATTGCAATGAGCTTCTGCAAAACTCAAGCAAACCTTGTAGTCATTGCAATGCCTTATGGCTTTTGCAGATGAATCCTGAAGTTGTATCATATCCAAAAAAAGTAAATCCAAGAAAATGCATAACTCAAACTATAGGGATATTTACATATTTAGTGCAATGTCTCAAGAGTTCCAGTTGAACTGATAATTGCCTGCAGCCTGGTTTGCAAATAAGTGGAATGACCCAAAAGTATCCGAGTTTCAGCCGCCAGAAGACTTGGTTTAAATTTTTATGCTAAGAATCAGCACTTAAACGCCTCCTTTATCATCTCCTTTAAAGCCGGATGAATGAACCATCTGGTGTGATGGTACCAGATGGTACCTTACAATTCTCTATGGCAACAAAATTCAAAGCAATGCTCGTTTTTCATTCATACTGTGATGAAACGTGACAGTTCACCACTCCCAGACATTTTTTACCATGTCAGTAGTTGCTAAGTCATTAACTAGTTTTGCCTGATTGACCACGACAATAAATTACATTTAATAACATATTCTTATTCAAAAAGTATTATATAGAATATATTTATATAGAAGTTAGTTGGTTTTAGTTGTGTCACTGCAGGAAGTCCATAGTTATTCATGCTTGTGCACCACTTACACATCTTTAGTTTGAGCCACACTCGAGTTATAGCTTCAATATCTCTTGGGTCAGATTTTTCCAGGATTCTCCGAGGGGTCATCTTCAACCACTGTGTCCAGCTCTCTGGAGGTAAATATTATAATAGAGATAACTCAGAAAATGTTTGTCATACTTTAAGCAATTTAACATTTAATAATTACACTTGGTTTAATTTAAAAAACAACAGAAATGTAGATGCTACTTACGAATGTGGTTGGGAATTTCCAGTGGCGTGTCCAGACCTTTTAAAATGGGGTGGCCCAATTGGGGGCACTTGTTAATGCATGGGTGGCACCAATGGTTACGTTTTTTTTTTTTTGCATTCTAGTGAATTTGAGATCCACATTGTGCCATGACCATTTTCTCTCTGTTCTTCTCCTTTGAGCTGTTTTGTGGTGGTTAGCGAGTGGAGTGGGACTGGGACCTGGACTCTAAATACTATTTATGTCAATATGAAAAACTAATAAATAATAATAAATATTATAATACACAAATGTTCTGTTGGTTGGGGCTGGAAACCAATGTTAAAGGTGTATGTTCTGTTTTGGGGTTTATAACCCCAAGCCTTTTGTGGACAATATAAAATCAATTTAAATGGAGCTCAGTGGGGTGGCCAATCAGATTCCAAGGGTGGTGTGTGCTACCCCAGGCCACTCCCTGGACACGCCCCTTGGAATTTCACATGGTGGTCCTACGTAGAAAATATGAAGAAAAATGAAAATACAGTAAAACTTCAACCCTGTGTATTTTAGACCCGATTTTTATGGTTATGTGTTGCAAAACCGCCAATATTTTTCCGCAACTGGACATCATTTCATTCATTTTCAAGAAAATTTTGATGGATTTTTTCAAAGATTAATTGTAAAAACTACACATTGTCACTTTAAATGAATCTATAACACAGCAACCTACCATACTTTACCTGCTTGATCATGATTGAAGAAATCAATGTCAGTCTTTAAAAGCTAAAACAAAATTTGAGGGTTATTTATTGCTTTTTTTATTTTGGTAAATTAGAAAGACACAATTCCTCACCTTGGAAAGCAAAAGGATCTCTTTGTCTAATGCGTTGGTTGTGTCTACGGTCGTGTACCTCCTTGGGCAACAAATTAAAGTTGAAAACGTTTTCGGTTACTTGTGGAAAGTTTCAAACTTGTTTTGTTGCATTTTCACGGATAATTGTGCACAAGAACCAGAAACACAGTCCTGGACCTCAAAGGCTCCTTCTGCACATGCACAGATTTTCTTAACAACACCTTTTGTTACTTGTTTTGGTCATTCATCTTTCTGCCAACTCATCTTCTGGAAAGTCTATTAAAACACAACGGCCCCAGTCTATGACCCTGGGGCCTGCAAAGTGTTTGAGATGTGGGAAAAATACCTTAAGGAACATTTGTTTGAGGACAGGAATCTTCACACTTAAGATAAGAAGACTGGTGGTTTGACAGATGGGTATTAGAAGCCATCGTTAGCCCTGCATCTAAATTAAGTGACACAAGCATTTTGGAACCTTTCCGGAGTTTAGAGTTTGACATGTTGCCTGTTGGATGCTGTTTACAGTTCAGACTGGATGAAAAAGACAGAATAATGAGACATTTAATGAAGACAGCTGACAGATCCTGCCTTGCTATACACGACCTGCTCCCCAGATCTTCCCCACTAACAAAGGTGGTTTGTTTTTCCGCCTGCTTCTGGGAGAGTTATCGTCTTTTTCAAAAATCAAAGTGTTGCACCAAATCCGTACTGAACCACGACCCTCGTACCAACGCACAAACGAAACGGTGACTTAGGTGTTCCCTTACACCCCTAGAAACCAACGTTCTTTGAGTGTTCCTGTTGAGATGAACACAGAGCTGGGTTGTAGCCAATTCCCCCAACAGACCCCAGATCAGCAAGCACCACATCATATTCTGTCAGAAAGTATGAAGGAAAAAAGACACAAGGTGTCATGAAACAAGAGTTTCTTTATTCAAACTATAAATGATTCACTGGCTAGACTGTGCTATGGCCTTGTCTGCAGCAGGGTCATGATCTCTAGCTGTCTCGACACATTCATCTGCTAACTTTGAGAGGAGTGCTGTGGGCTGGCATGGTTGGTTGTTGCTTCGGTGCGGTAGAAGGAATTGTTTGGACCTTTTGTAGCTGGAATAGGCTTCATCTACGGGGTTGACCCAGACAGAAGTATAACTGGGGTGTTGTTTCTCTGCTGCTCATCTAATTATGTTCAAAAACAAGTAAGAACAGGAAGAGGTCTCAGCTATAGAGGGAGTTGAGTCAAAGGACATCAACCCTGCACTGTGGTCACACTCCTGGAAATACAGCACCCCTAACTATGTGGTTAGGATAGTTTTATTGTATTTTTCTTGTTTTATATAGATTCCTTCTGTGTCCAAAATACTGATTGATTGATTGATTGATTGATTGATTGATTGATTGATTGATTGATTGGCAGATTCTCTACCAGTGAGGTGGGTGAATGGAAATCTGCCTTTTTATACACGTCTTCTCTTGTGGCAGACTAGAACACAAAAGGTTTACTCCTACAACAATTTGTGAAAACTTTAAGACTTGTTTTGTTGGATTTTTTTCAGAAATCTGTTAAAGCACAATGTTATGACACTGTGGGTCATTTGTGGCTGACGACATTCTACATTATACACCTGACTGATAGTGGTTATGCAGAACACCTGAAGACCAAGGTGTGCATCCTGCAATCAGTCTAACATATCTCTGCTCTCCCCACAGATACAGATAGCGACTCAAATAAACCTTTTCATTTACAGGTTAATTTGGGGGTGCTTTAGGTTGAATAAATCATGTATTAACTTTTCCATGGTGCGTCTTTCCTGTTGTGAGAATTGGGGGCTTGTCCGGGATATGCACCCAGGACGTCCCAAACGAGAATCATACTCCTAGATAAGTGTTTATAATCTGATGTCTTATCATGAAAAGACATTTTGTGATGATCAGTTAAAATGACAATTTGAAAAAAAATATAGAAATTGATCTTCTGAAAAGAAAGATGAATGTTTTTAAACAATTTAAGATAATAAAAATATGTTTTTATATATGCACAAAATGGATTATATGCAGTGACAGTGAAAAAAAGGTCAGATCTACATCCTTCAAATTATACAAGATTACTGTTTCCAGGATTTACCGTTATTATTCAAAACATCCTATTTGTAGCAGATGTCATTTGGTTTTTCTCTGCTTGGTATCAGGTCACAAATGAGCTAAATGTAAAAACAATTTTTTTAAAAAGTTCTAAATGACGTGCAGAGAAATATGTGGCTGTTTATGCTTTGATTTATGACTAGGGATGCTTTCTTCTCTCCACAATATTTGCTGGCAGTCGTTGCATGCAGATAAACAGATTAAAAGGTCAGCCCGGAGTTGTTTAAAGCACTTTTGTTTTTGAAAATGCAACAAAACCACTTTTGAAATGACCACAGAAAAAATGTGACGATGACTGTTAAAAAAAGAGCCGTCAACTCACTGGACTGTGGAGGTCTTGCTGAGTCTCCTCTGGCGTTTACAGGTAAAACATGCATTTTGAACAAATTTAAAGCGCGTTAAAGAAAAACTTCAGATTCTTTATCCTTTTAATTTTGTTTGCAGCTTTTCAGAACCGACATCTGGTTTTTGTAACCACGATCGAGGCAAGTTGTGCTCTTATTGATCCAAAATTAACCAGTATTGTCATGTTACACACCCATACTTAATACAATTTTGTTTTCCATTACAGCCAAGTCTCAGTTTTGCTGCTTGGTATGTTCATTTGGAGAAAAAAAAAAAAAAAAACCTGGTTTAGCTGGTCCAGGATGGGCTGCTGGTCTAGCATCCAGCTTCCAAAACACAACATATGCTGGTTTCTTCCAGCAGGGTTTTGTGAAACAAAGCACAGAAAGACATCTTGGTTTTTATTTTTAAAACAAAGCAAATTTGGTGTTATGCCTCACTGTTGTCAAAATGTTTTATTGTGAAGTCCACTGCCCAGCCAAAAGAAAAGTCGCCACCTGGATTTTACTCAAATGGGTACAAGCCTCCTATTGGAGTACTGCATGGATAATTATCTTTCAGCTGGCAAAAATTATTAACCCCAACTGGTGCAATGAGTTCTTATTTCTTAAACACACAGAATAATCTTGTCAAAGTTAAGGCAGAAGCAAATTTGCTGGACTAAAGTAGTTTTGACACTAGTGGCAAAAACTAAGGTTGTTGCATTAGATTCACTTAACTAGACCTGCTGTAAGCATGCCAAGAAGTTTAATACCAACCATTTCATTAAATGGTCTAAATCTCAGAAATTAGACACATTTGAAGACCACATTGATCAAACTTTATTTTCCTACAGTTTGGAAATGCAGTAGCATTCTGGTCAACATGGACACAGGAAGCGAACCTTGTAGTCTTTGCATTTGCCAGATTTCTGGTCCTCATCACGACAGATGAGACCCACGTTGGTGTTGTAGCTGAAAAAGACAAGTTAAAGGTCAGAATTTTAAAAGCCTTTAGCTCATATGGCTAACAAGCACAAGTTCACATGTATGCAGTTCAGCCGTTTCTCAAATTCAACTCACGCATAAAATCTTTGGTTGGTCTTTTCAGCCGGGGTCTGTCCATGAACGGTAACAGCCTGGATGTCTTCAGGTTTGGGACAAATTTCTCTGGGGTTGGCTTTCCTCAGGTCCTTCAGAATGGCAAAGTCACCTTGTCCACTGACGTGGTCTGCATTGTACCAGTTAGTCCAGCACAGCTTTGGATGACCTGTGCAACACAAGACAGCAGATACATCTACAAACCAGTATAGAGTCAATTTAAACTCAACCTCTAGGAGATCATTTTAGCACTGAGCTATAGCAGAGTGGACTAAAGCTGGTAGTCTTAGATCTGGATGTCTTTACCTTCACTTGATTTCACATAAACTGAAATGAAGGGAAAATAATTCTAGTTAGTATTTTCACATTTTAACAGATCCTCATTGACAAAAACTGCTGCAATTTTATAAAAATAGTTTACCAAGCAGCAACACTGCAGCAAAGGTGATGCTCATCTGCAACAAAAATTATTTCTAGATAAGTCACCAACGTTAAGTTAATATTTGGTGTTAGATTAGCTCCACAAGCTAAATCTTACCTGCTTGATCATTTTTGCAGGAACCAGATATCAGCTCAGACCAGCTGCAGCCTAAAACCCAAAAACAACCAGAAGGATCTGCCTGAAAGTGAATCTAAAACAAGGGTTTATATAGTGAGGAGGATGATTACTGATGGAAAACAGCTGGGTTGATTACTACATGGAAGACAGATGAGCTGAATAACCCTGGATTAAACGGGAACCTTGTGGAGTATAAGTGAAATCGTACAACATGTTTTGTTGCCCTTGGAGAATTATTAGGAAAAAAAACAAGAGATTCAAAACCTGGAGGATAAGATTAGGATGGACATGAAGAGTTAGTGCAAAAGGGATTCTGGATGTGAACGTTTTCAGGCCTTGTTCTAATTTCATGCTGTTAGAATAATAAAGACAATACAGAGATTATTCTTTTTGTTTCACCAAGTAAATCAATTCAATTCAGTTTATTTATGTGCGTTCATCTTTTTAACACCTTAATCTAACTGCTGAAACGTCTCCTCAGCCTTCATTAGTGTCTACAGGAGCGGTTCATCACTAAAACAATGTTGCCAGACTGGAAATGTCAAAGTATCGTACCAGGATCTTAAAATGATCGTACACTACTTAGTTACATCCTGACATGTCTGATGAGTCACAGCTTTATTATTAGTGTATCAACAGTGCAAAATTATAGTCTTTAAAGTAGTTTTATCTCTGGATGCGATCCGCAGCTGCAGATTCCACACAGTGAAGATCTAAAATGACCGTATTATGGGATTTATGATCGTACAGAGGGCTTACTTATCCTACAAATATGACAATTATCGTACGTCTGGCAACACTGCACTAAATCAAACAAATCAGCTGTGTTCATGAACTAAAACATGCAGGAAACATGCTGGAAGCAGACTGCAGCACCAGGCATGTCAGCTCCACTTTACTAAGTCCAACAGGGACCGGACCGGCACTCTGAAGTTGCAAGTGCGGTATTCTGGCCACAGAGGGTGGTGGGGGTCTGAGTGACATTTCATTAACCCTGTAAAGGGTCATTTTAGCACAAACTGGCTCAAGAACATGATTTAAAAATAGGAAAAAGTTGCATATGCCTTTAATTGTTTTATTGTTTAGGAACATTGTTTAGCATTTTGGTCAATTCCTGGTTGTTTTTAAATGTGCTATACTAATAAAGTTGATTGATTGTTGAATATATGTTCATAGCAGCTATTTTTTACTACTAATTTTCATTTTTTATATAATTCCACCCCTAAGTGAAAGTTGGTCTATTTCCGTATTCCCCACAGTTAGATAAGTGAGAAAACAGCATTTTGTAACCAGCGCAGTGATTCTCCTGATCTGGCAGCAGCCCGTCTGCTTTAGCTTAGCATAAACAATGGAAGTGAATGGCAGCTACTAGCATTTTGTGTGCAAAAGTGATTAAAATGACTCAATAATGATAACAATTATTCCTGGTGAGCTCAATAATCATGTCGGCTGCAAATAAAAAGTAACACGAAGGATTTGCATGAGCCGAATTAGACTTGGGACTACATTACGACAAAGCACCGCTGTAACCCGCTGCTGCATGGCGCATGGATAACACCACATTTCACTTAGGGGTGGAATATCCCTTTAATAGAAGGCTCAATGTAAATTTGCCAAATTAGGGGATAAAAGACAAAAAAGGAGTTTTTCATAGATTATCTTTATTGTAGTTGATTTATTCCCCCAAAAGTAAAAATAAACACATTATATAGAACACGATGCCTTATCCACACAGTTATATAGAACACCAGTGGCACACAACACCCAGAGCTTATATTTCATTGAGGAAAAATGTATAAAGAATTGGGAACGATGGCAAAACCCACAACTATATTTTCTACTCTCTTCATTCACAGCAGTAGAGACGTTCCTTGGAATGGCACTCGCATTTGAAGCGAACTTTGTAGTCCAGGCAGAAGCCAGATTTCTGCTCGTCATTCAGGCAAACAAACCCTTTGAGGTTGGAGTAGCTGAAAGACAACAGTGGATACTAAATAATGTTCACGTTTCAGCTTTTAGTGTCAGTTTTCCACAAAATAATCCCAAACATTTAAGGATGAAGTTTTCACGTCACTGTAAAACAACTCACACGTGGAATTTCTGTCCCGTCTTTTTGGCTGGAACTCCATCAACTGTCTCTACTTCGATTGTCACAGGTTTGGGGCAAATTTCTCCTGGGTGCTCATCTCTCAGGTCACTTAAAAGCTCAATGTCACCTGATCCGCTGGAGTTGTCTCGATTGTACCAACTGGTCCAGCATGGTGGATAACTCTGGGGCCACAATGCTGTAAAACAGCGTTTTAATAAAGTTTAATTTTATCAAACAGGAAATACATTGTTATTTAAGTGTAAAGATAATCATTTCAAACATCTGAATCATTTTATAAATGACTATAATATATTGTAAAGGATATTTTTTTTGCTTGATAACAAAAATCTGAGCTTTCTCACCTCCCTTCATTGGTTGCACCAAAACTATTGGAGAAAATCAGAATATTAGTAACACAGCAGCAAAAAAAGATAAAGTTGTGGAAGCTGAAAATTAAAATGAACATACCGAGCAGCATTGCTGCACCCAAAACGAGGGTCAACTATAACAGAAAATTCATTTTTATGGAGGTTTAGTGCAAAATCAGAGCTTACAGGTGCACATTTAAGGCTTGATACAGCTTTAACTTACCTGCTTCATCATAGTTGCACACTGACGATGTTAGCTCTTAACCGCTGCTAACAAGAATGAAAGAAAATGTTTTTTTTTTAATTCAATGCATTTTTTTTCATAAGTGCACAAAAAATTTAAGAAAAATATCTACCTGTGAAAACCAGAGGAGACTGCAGGATGACCCCTTTGTGTGTCTGTCAGCCTTTTTATAGTGACATCCTCCCTCCTGCCCCACCTAGAATTTCACTTTACCTAACTTGTGCTTATTGAAATTCTTGTTTGGTTGCATTCTGACAATAATTCAAACTAAGCTCTTTCCACAGCTGGACCTTTAAGACTTTGCGAATGCAAATAAACAATATGGGGAAACTAAAATGCAATCTTTGACTAAAATATGCAAAGTTGCGCTACATGAGGACAAATTAAACCATTAGTTGTCCTGTCCTGCACACGGAAGAGTTTACAGCCAAGTTGACATCATTTCAGTGCGAGTACCAAAGTGTTATTCAGCCATCATCTGTTCTGATTTTGGAATTTAAAAGAATTTGATAATTACAGCACTGGAGTGTTTTGCCCCTCAAGTCTGCAGTTTCACCTCCTCAAACACAGATTTTTAAAATTTTCCACTCCTTTTTAGCACTTTGGTGCACCTGCTTGACAAATATGTGACTTTTGGCCCAGGTGGTACTGGTAGAACCAGTCAAGGCTCCGGTGTAAAGTCACAAACAAGATGAACTTTGCTCTGATTTGTGTTTTCAGCCAATGTTTTCAAATCATCTCAAACTTGCATTTAATATTTTAAGCAGTCAATGTAGTTGTGGTTTTATAGAAGTTGACCTTAAAACTTCAAATTTGATTCTCAAACCCAGTTTGCTCCAGGATGAAATTGCAGCTAAGCTGAGAGTTTAAGCAGGCTGAAGAAGTCATTTAACTGATCAAGTCTTAAGTTATTTAAAGGGTGAGTCACACCATGGGTGGAGACTTATTTCAACCACACTTCCTGTTAGAAAAATGATTCTACGGCCCAGTCCCAATACTCACACCCATGCCCCTTTCAACTGTGTTCCAGTCCAGGGGTGCCCCGATTCTCAAGTGCGTAAGGTGACCACGCCCCTTTTGGCACCCTTGCTCCGCACTTCGCCAGTCTGCATCGATGCAGACTTTGAGCAAGGGTATTACCCACAATCCATTGCTGCATGGGAAGTTTTTAGAATGCTCAAGTGCCTTTTCTGAAAAGATTTTCAAATGAAAGTTAATTTTAAGACTGTTTATTCAAGCTCTGAATGTTTTAGATTAAGATTTGGTGTGGACAGCAATGAATTTAAAGTTAAAATTGTTTGGAAGTTAGTTTCAAAAAACACAAACAGCGACCGGCGTGCAACATGGTCGATGGCGCAATGCTCCCCGTCCCAATCGGCACACTTGAAGCCTTACTGCACACCTCCTCTAAGAGGACTTCACAGAAGGGTGTAGGGCACAGTGAGTGTATTGGGTTTGGGCCTCAATGGAGGCGTTGCCTTGCAGATCAAGAGCACAGCACTGAGGCAGTGATTGACTACACCCCCTTGTGTGCTCTTCAGCGGTGGCTTATTCTAATCAATGTGGAGCGTAATTTTAACCTGGCGATATAAGTTTTGGGCTGAAATTTACTGCAAGTTGCACTAAACTGACAGTGACTACAGTACAGTCAAAACATTTTTTAGTCTACCTACCAAGTTCTATAACTCAGGATTGAAAGACAATGCAGATCAGTAAAGATCACTTGGAGCAAACATTTTTATTTGATTTTCCTACAATTGGGAAACAGTAGCATTCTGGTCAGTGGTCAACATGGACACTGGAAGCGAACCTTGTAGTCTTTGCATTTGCCAGATTTCTGGTCCTGATCACGACAGATGAAACCCACGTTGGTGTTGTAGCTGAAAAAGACAAGGTCAGAATTTTAAAAGCCTTTAGCTCATATGGCTAGCAAGCACATGTATGCAGTTCAGCTGTTTCTCAAATTCAACTCACGCATAAAATCTTTGGTTGGTCTTTTCAGCCGGGGTCTGTCCATGAACGGTAACAGCCTGGATGTCTTCAGGTTTGGGACAAATTTCTCTGGGGTTGGCTTTCCTCAGGTCCTTCAGAATGGCAAAGTCACCTTGTCCACTGACGTGGTCTGCATTGTACCAGTTAGTCCAGCACAGCTTTGGATGACCTGTGCAACAGCTTAAAATTAGAGTTGCATCTACAAATCAGTATTTAAAAAAAAATAATTCAACTCTGGATCATTTTAGCAGAGTGGACTAAAGCTGGTAGTTTTAGACCTGGATGTCTTTACCTTCACTTGGTTTCACATAAACTGAAAAGGGAAAATAATTCTGGTTAGTAACTCTGACAGGTCCTCATTGACAAAACTACAATTTGACAAAATGAGTTTACCAAGTAGCAAAACTGCAGCAAAGGTGATGCTCATCTGCAACAAAAATGATTTCTAGATAAGTCACAAACATTGAGATAATGTTTGGTTTTGGATCCACAAGCTAAATCCTACCTGCTTGATCATCTTTGCAGGAACCAGGGATCAGCTCAGACCAGCTAGCATTCAAAACCAACAGAAGGATCTGCCTGAAAGTGAGTCTAAAACAAGGGTTTATATAGTGAGGAGGATGATTACTGATGGAAAACAGCTGGGCTGATTACTACATGGAAGACAGATGCGCTGAATAACACTGGATTAAACAGCACACAGTGTGAGTATAAGTGAAATCATAGAATATACTGTTGCCCTTGAAGAATTATTAGGGAGAAAAAAAAGCAACAACTGATTCAAAACCTGAGGAAGACAAGATTAGGGACAGACATGAAGAGTTACTGCAGATGTGAAAGTTTTCAGGCTTTGTTCCAGTTTCTATAAATAACTCATTTATATGACAGAATATGGAGTGTTAATTTTTTTGTTCGTTTATTTTTATTGTTTATTTATTATTCTGGTCCACTCTACTAGCCAGTTGGTGGCAGTAATGCACCACATTGTTATTTGCCAAAGAAGAAGGCGCTATTTAACCTGCTGTATAAGGAGGAGACCTGAAAACACTCATCAGGAATGAAAGAACTCCAATTAATGATAAAATGTTCCAGAATGTTTAGTTAATGATCAACAGAATGCGTAAGAAGAATGTATGTGCTGTTCTATGTAAATGTGTGTGTGAATGGGTGGATGATTGCGTTGTGAAGCGCCTTGGGGGGTTGTAGAACCCTGGCCATTTGCCATTCTATAAAAACAATAAAAGCAACGTCTTTATTAGCAAATTTAGGACAAACATAACCACATATGAATGAGTTGTCTTCATTTTCCATTTAGTTTAAATAAAAAAAATGTCTTTTTCAGGTTTTGATGACATGAATTTACAGAAAATGCCTTCAAGGTGATGTATTGCTGTCAGGATAGTGACACCTCAGGATATGACACACTTCTAGTGTCATTTACAAACTCATTCTCTCCAAAAAAAAAAAAACTTAAAATAAATTTAAATCCTTTTATGTCTTGAATTTATCTCAAAATCTCAATAGAAGTCCAAACTAATTTTATTTCACTTTATTGGCAAATCTTGTTTATAAAAAGCAGTAGCTCTAGAGAATAAAACACAACGGCAGCATGTAAACAATAGAAGAGGGGGTAGACAGGAACCCTGTGGTACTTTGAATGCAGGATGAATATTTATCTAAAAGGTTGTTGTGACATTTAGCTGCATTTCTGAATAAATTACACAAAGATGGTTAGAACAAGACAATTCAAGAAATTTGCTTTGATAGATTTCTCCCCACATAAAAGTTCATAATTAGAAACCCCAAAGAAGTGACAGAAAAAGTCATTTTCCTCAGCAGATTCACGTAAATGACACGAACATCTAAAGCTAACTTTGTAGTCCAAGCAGCTGCAGGTAGAGGCCGTGTGCATGAACACATGTTGCATTCCCTGTTGTGGTCAGATTTCTAGTCCTTGTTGCAGCAAACAGCTTTTAGAGACTGAAGTTAAACGATAACATTGGATCAACGTGGTTTCAGGAAACTGGTTGTAAAAACTGGCTAAATCTGCGTCGTGTTTTTGAAAACTGGTAATGAGGCCGTCATGTCACTGTGGAGACATCGTTTAGCTGTTTTAATGGAATTCTTGATTCAGCCACAGAGGATTTTCCTGCCTGAATCGTCTTTAAAGTCAAGGGTCAGAAACTCTACTTCAGGATTTTTTTGGCAGTGAGCAGAACACCAGATTCCGTCAGCAAAGCAACCCCAGACCGTCACACAACCACCATGTTGAAGTGGTCATAATGGTTTCATGCCAGAGGAACATTTTGGTTGTGGATTGATATTTATAGACAGATGAGACTGAACCAGACCTCATTTATGGGCAGCAGAGGTTTGAACTTGGTGTTCAACTTATGGTCAAATGAAATGCAGACTGAAGAATCATTTCATATGCACATTAATTCATGGTTTGCTCATCTTAACACAGTTAAATGTTAGGGGTTAGATGGAAATGCATTTGATGCATCAGGCTTTCATAACCCAGTTCTCCTAATTGCAAAAGTCAGCTTGAACAAGACGTTTGATCAAGTCTCAAGTTTAAGTTATTTAACTGGAAATTTAAGCAAGATGACTTTAGTCTAGCAAGTTTCTGCCTTAAGGACACCAGTGGCAACAACCACAGTAATGTTATTGAGTGGAGACTAAGGTTGTGTCCTTAGAGAGACCTGCTTTAGCTCTCCAACAAGTCTAATACGCACATTTCATTAGTCTACATATATTAAGTTTCATGTATCAGGATTAAAAGACAAAGTGCAAAATCAGTGAAGACCACTTGGATCAAACGTTTATTTGATTTTCACCCCACATTTGGAAAGTTATTCTGGTCAGTGGTCAACATGGACACTGAAAGCGAACTTTGTAGTCTTTGCATTTGCCAGATTTCTGGTCCTGATCACGACAGATGAAACCCACATTGGTGTTGTAGCTGAAAAGGACAAAGTACAAGTTCATTTAATAAGAACGATAAAGCCTTTAGCCTATAGGCTAACCCAACTCACGCATAAAATCTTTGGTTGGTCTTTTCAGCCGGGGTCTGTCCATGAACGGTAACAGCCTGGATGTCTTCAGGTTTGGGACAAATTTCTCTGGGGTTGGCTTTCCTCAGGTCCTTCAGAATGGCAAAGTCACCTTGTCCACTGACGTGGTCTGCATTGTACCAGTTAGTCCAGCACAGCTTTGGATGACCTGTGCAACACAGTTAACAAAAACAGCTGAAATTTAGAGTTGCATCTACAAGTCAACTTAAACTCGATCTTACAGCTTCAGCAGAGTGGACCAAAGCTGGTAGTTTTAGACCTGATGTCTTTACCTTCACTTGGTTTCACATAAACTGAAAAGGGAAAATAATTCTAGTTAGTAACTTTACATTCTGACAGATCCTCATTGACAAAAATACAATTTGACAAAATGAATTTACCAAGTAGCAAAACTGCAGCAAAGGTGATGCTCATCTGCAACAAAAATGATTTCTAGATAAGTCATAAACTTTAGGGTGAATGTTTGGTGTTAGATTAGCTCCACAAGCTACATCTTACCTGTTTGATCATTTTTGCAGCAACCAGATATCAGCGCTGACAGCTGCAGCCTAAAACACAAAAACAAACAGAAGGATCTGCCTGAAAATGAGTCTAAAACAAGGGTTTATATAGTGAGGAGGATGATTACTGATGGCAAACAGCTGGGCTGATTACTACATGGAAGACAGATGAGCTGAATAACACTGGATTAAACAGGGAACCTTGTGGAGTATAAGTGAAATCATACAACATGTTTTGTTGCCCTTGAAGAATTATTAGGAAAAAACTGAAAATAAGATTAGGACGGACATGAAGAGTTACTGCAAATGTGAAAAATGTCAGGCTTTGTTCCAGTTTCTAAAAATAACTCATTATATGAGAGGATATGAGGCGTTCTTTTGGTTTTTGTTACTTTTTTGATTTTTTTGGTTTGCACGTTATTCTGGTCCACTCTACTAGCCAGTTGGTGGCAGTAATGCACCACATTGTTGTTTGCCAAAGAAGAAGAAGGTGCTAACCTGAAAGGTGAAAAGACACTAATCAGGAATGAAAGAACTCAAATTGATGATCAAATATGTTTTAGAATGTTAAGTTACTCATCAACAGAATGCATGTGCTGTTCAAGTATAACTACATATGAATGAGTTGTCTTCTTTTTCCATTTAGTTTAAATAAAAACATGTCTTTTCCAAATTCTGAATGACATGAATTTACAGAAAATGCCTACAAGGTGATGTATTGCTGTCAGGATAGTGACACCTCAGGATATGATATCATATTACACACCTCTAGTGTCATGTACAAACTCATTCTCCCAAAAATAAACAAAGACTTAATATAAATTTTAATCCTTTCATGTTTTGAATTTATTTCAAAATCTCCAAAAAGGTCCAAAGTTATTATTTTGTTGTACTTTATTGGCAAATCTTGAATATTTATAAAAAGCAGTAGCTCTAGAGAATAAAACACAACGGTAGCATGTAAACAATAGAAGAGGGGATAGACAGGAACCCTGTGGTACTTTGAATGCAGGATGAATATTTATCTAAAGGTCGTTGATGTGACTTTGAAAACTGGTAATGAGTCCCTCACATCACTGTGGAAACATTTTAACAGAATTCTTTTAATTCAGCCACACTGGAAGGTTTTCCTGCATAAATTGTCTTTTTTAAGTCAAAGGTCAGAAATTCTACTTCAGGATTTTTTAGTAGAGAGCAAAACAACCCCAGACCTAGCCTGGCCAGCCATACCAGTGCGTCTTTATGGGAAGCAAAGGGTCTGGTAACGCTCCCATTCAATTAACCCCACCCCCTGAGAGTTCTAACCGAGCCAATCAGCGCTGAGCAGCGTATACTCACACACCACAATGCTCAGTTTCTCATAAACAACAAAGATGGCGTCTGAAGCGGGGTTCGCTGCGGCTCTTTCCTCTGTTCTAAAGTTGTACATGTACGCCATACGCCATCTTTGACTACAGCTAAAAAACTAGTGTCGCGCAACACAGTCGTCATTTCCTCCTTTTTTCTGATTGGCTATTTTTGAGCTGGCTAGTCCCGCCCCTCATGGTGCTCTCTGCCCGTGAGTATCCAGACTCATCCTGTGTTTAGTATAAACAGAGAGCGTGTCTGGCCAGGCTACCCCAGACCATGACCCAACCACCATGTTGGAGAAGCGGCCATATTGGTTTTATACCAGATGAAACAACATCTTTTTTCCAAAGAGTCGTAGATCATCAAGATGTTTTTAGACAAATGTGAGACTGAACCAGGCCTCAGTGTTGTTTATGAGCAGCACAGGTTTGGGATTCGTATCTCTCTCATGAGGGCATTTTTATTTGGATGTTTGATCAAATTGCAGAAACTAAACGCAAAGTGAAAAAAAACACCTTTATTCTCTCTTTTTATTTTTTTTTTCATGTGTGCGTTAATTCACAAATCCATATTGTGCTGTTTTTTACATTTAAAGGATTTTCTAAGGGGCTACCAGATGGCAATATGAGTTTATTATGTTATTGTTATATATATTGTTCTTTTTGTAATGCAGAGTTATGGAATCACTTGACATAAAATGACTTCATTTTCATATAATACATTTGGTGTAAACCAAACAAACAAACATACAAACGAAAAGACAATAAATAACTAAATGAATGCAGAAACTCATATTTAAAGCCATGCTATGCAACTTTTTCATATTTTTAAATCATGTTCTTGAGTCAGTATGTGCTAAAATGACCCTTTACAGGGTTAATGACTCAGACCCCCACCGCCCTCTGTGGCCAGAATACCACACTTGCAACTTCAGAGTGGCGGTCTGGTCCCTGTTGAACTTAGTAAAGTGGAGCTGACATGCCTGGTGCTGCAGTCTGCTTCCAGCATGTTTCCTGCATGTTTTAGAACATGAACACAGCTGATTTGTTTGATTTAGTGATGAACCGCTCCTGTAGACACTAATGAAGGCTGAGGAGACATTTCAGCTGTTAGATTAAGGTGTTAAAAAGACAAACGCACAGCGAGGAGATAAGTTTCACTTTTGCTTTCACTAACGGACACTAGGGGGTGCTAAAAGCAAGCCAAAACTGCATATGATCAAAAGAATGGTCTAAGGATTATATAGTTAAAAAGTGAACATTGATTCTGAATTTCTTTTTTTATATGATTTATTTAAATGTGCTAATAAGATTTTTAAGACTCATTATATATAATACACCATACGTTTTGCATTTAAAGGCTGAAATAATAAATCTGAATCTGAAAAAGTTTTTACTATTAGAACTTTTTGACAACAGAAGACCTTCAAACTGCAGCTTCTATGCTTGTTGAGATTCCAGAGAGGATGTGTTACCTTGACGGCTCATTCGTGTGTAACTTGGTAATTATCACAGTAATCCTAGTTTACCATGAACATACCAAGCAGTATAATAAAGGCATTTACATTTACTTCCTACTTATTTTCTCATTTTAGATCCACAGCATTACATCTTATATATTCCTATAACAGCAGAAACTGAGTCTGTTTCTAGAAGCTGTAAAAAAAAGAAATAAAAAACAAAACGTCTGAGTATATTTTAAAGTTCTATCACATAAAAAAATCTCAATTGAATAGAAATCTGTCTCTTTATGGACACATGTCTTACTCTGTGGGACAAACTAGACGTGTTAAATACAACAAGTGGCCGTTTTTATTCCACTGTGGAAAGTTTAAAACATGTTTTCATAGATAAAAACACCAGAGAACCAGATAGACAAGACTCTGTTTTCCAGTCCCACACCTCGAAGGCTTCAACAACACACACCCAACCTTTAACTGTTTGGTTGTTTTGTCTACATGTCAGTCATGACCAAAATATTTAGAGTCTAACTAGAATTCACAAAAAAATATATATATATATATTTTGAGAATAACGAAACATTTTAAAAATGTTTTATAAATGGTAAATGGCCTGTATTTATATAGCGCCTTATTAGGGTTCTACAACCCCCCAAGGCGCTTCACAACACAATCAGTCATCCACCCATTCACACACACATTCACACGTTGGTGGGGATGAGCTACAATGTAGCCACAGCTGCCCTGGAGCGCACCGACAGAGGCGGGGCCTGCCGTACACTGGCGCCACCGGTCCCTCCGACCACCACCAGCCTTTTAAAAATGTTAGAGACACTTTACCTTTTTAATGAGTTTTAGAAAGTATAAAATGTGCTGAACACATTGATGCATTTGATTATCTCTATTTTCCTTTGGTGATTTACATGATGGACTGATGGAGATCCGATTGCAAACGCAAAAATCAGATGAAAGCTGCTGCAAGTAAAAAGTCTGAGTTCTCTCTACACTACTTGAAAAAATCTCTTCAACTGGTAACACACAATTATATTAGGTTGGTTCAAAGTAGGATTTATGGTTAAATTAAAGTAAAAATTTCATTTAGATTTCATTGAAATAGTAAGTTAATTCAAATAAAAAAACTCATTGGTGCAATTTTAAAAAAGACCTGAGTGGGATTTGAACCCAGATCTCCCAGGGAAGAACACTCATACCACTAGGCCACTGAGCTGGCTAGCTAACTCAGTGTAAATCAGTGTTAAATAAATGTGAATTATAATAGAAAACACACAAGTAAATTTTTTTATATTTTTAATAAACTTTTTTCACAAAACCAAATGTTAAACTGAAACCAACACACAAGACAGTCCCTTAAACCAAAATGGCTAAACCAGGATCAAACCCAGGACTAAACAAAATAATAAATCCCAGCTAAACAAGCATCACAGTAGATGCACCTGTTTCCATGAGTTTCAGTGCAGACGCTTAATTAGTGCCTTTTCTACAAAATGGGGCTGAAGTCAACTTCCAAGGTGCAAAGATATCTAACGTGATGATGTCATACGCATTTGTTGATGCCACTTTGGATCATATGAGAAAAATATTTTACACTTAGTTGGACAGTTTCAAGTTGCTTGCTACCAAATTTATGCATTACGATTCTTAAATGAAATATGTACATCAGATTTCAGTCAAATTTGACATTAACTGCTGCCAAATACACTTCTCAGAGTGTTTTCATTGTGTCCATTTGTTTGTTTCTTCAGCTATAAGTTTTATCTTTCTGTGTTTTTTACCTGTGGAGACTCATGAGACGACCTCTTGTGTTCCTTGGCTTACTTATAGCAACAACGTCCCCCTGTGGCTCAAACCTCCAGGAATTTCTGACAAAAGGTCGCCTCCCACACTTTTCTTAGGTCATTTTAAAACTTGTTTTGCTGCATTTTCATACATAAAAATGCTAATTGACCAGATCCACGGGACTGCATTACTCAGTTCTGGACCTTGAAGGCTTTGTCAACACAAACATGTGTTTCTAGGAAACGCCTACCTAACGTTTGCATGTTTTTCTCTTCATTTTCCACATGCCTGCAATGAAAAACAACCATGCTCTCTTGTTTTCTGCAAAAGGAATGTGCACTGAGTAGTTAACTTAAACCATTCAGACAGTTTATCTCCTCATGCATGCAAAATCTTTTTTAGAGCCCTTTCAATACATAAAGAGTGTGTGACCTAAGACCTGCTCCCAAAGAGACAACCATGGGTTCAGTCAAAGCTGGTGAAACAAGTCAAGCCTGCAGCCTGAAAAACAAAAGGTTACAAAACACAAGTGAAGTTCTTAAAAATCTAAATATAAAGCTAGGAGTTTGATCCTTGAACCATGAGATAATCATGTTTTAATGAGCACAATTATAAATTAATCAGGTTTAGTCTGAACGCTCCGCATCCAAAAAAGACAATAAGAGGTTTGTTTTAATGCTTATTTTTATTCATGTTGATTTATTTCCTCAAAGTTGAAAAAAAATCTTTTAAAAATAGGAAGACCACATAAATTCCTCTTAGAATAGTTATCAAAATGACCACAATGACAATTTAATTTGTGTGTGTGTGTGTGTGTGTGTGTGTGTGTGTGTGTGTGTGTGTGTGTGTGTGTGTGTGTGTGTAATCAAGCAAAGCAAAGATCAAGGCTATTTTAAACCAACAAAGGGACAAGTGGTTATCAAGCTGATCAACTATCTAGTTTCAAAGAACACACAAGATGACTATCTAAGGTGATCTGGGGACAGCAGCACAGATCTGAGCCCCACAGGTAACTGGCAGCCTTGGCTTTTAAAGGAGCGTCACTCCCTATTTGTCACCATGGAAGCTGGTAACAGGGATGGTGGCACATCCTCGGTGTGCCACCATCCCTGGTGCTGATTCAGGCTGGATCAGGATCGGGTGCTGTCCGTGGTGCTGAACTCTGACCCCAGGGACAGACATGCAATGGCCGTAAAGCCTAATTTATGCTTCAGCTCCGCGATGAAGACACACACACGCATTGACGGAGACGTTTTGCCTTCAGACTTCTCCGTCACCTGGAGAGTGACGGAGAAGTGCATTTACTATCATATTTATATTGTGTTTTTTATTTCAGAGACTTTTTAACACGGGCGAGCTTGTCCCTCATTATCCTCCACCTCTCGATGCGCTCGCCACCTCTAAGCACGTTTCCCATCATTTCTACCCACGAATAAAACGCTCGCTGCGTATCTTTATACTCCTACAGTCACGGGTGAATAAATGTTCACTAGCCACTAGATATTTTTAAACAAATATCTCGTGTGTGTGTGTGTGCGTGTGTGTGCGCGTGCGTGCGTGTGTGTGTGTGTGTAAGCTGTTTCTGCATATCTGGTGTTTTTACATATGTGAAAATGTGACAAAACAACTTGCAAACTTTTTGTGTTAAAGAATTTGTGCCACAGGGAGAGGTGTTACTATAAAAGGCAGCGGTAAACACAAGCAACACATGAAACACAGAGGTCTTCTCACTAAAACCCTCCTGGTGTTTACAGGTAAGAAATCAACAACAACTACCAACAAAATGATCATTTAATGGATTTTTAACAGAACTTACTAAAAATATTAGGTGTAGAAAATAAACACCCATTTTAAATGTCTTTATTGTGGTTTGCAGCTGTGAAAACAGGCATCTGACTTCTGCAATCATGAACAAGCTGGTAAGATGTCATTTGTGGTATTTTGGATAAAATTTTTTAAAAAGTCCAGAAAATGTTTGACTTAAGACATTTTATTTTTTAATTGTTTTACAGACGGTTCTCACTGTTGTTGCAGTTTTGCTGCTTGGTGAGTTCATCAGTTTTCAGTTTGGAAACAATTGTTTTCTACCATCTAAACCACTAACTATTATTCTGCTTTTATTTTTCAGCTAATGCGAAACCAGGATGTAAGACAACTTTACTCAAACATTTAGAAGAATCTTGTAAAAATGTGTATTTAAGATGTTTCATATTATTTTTTTTCCTAAACAATTCCAGTCCAGCTTCCTAGGTTTTGCTGGACCAGGTGGTACAATCGATACAATCCAGGAACAGGTGACGATGATGGTCTGAATGTCCTGAGGCGCGAGAACCCTGGACAGATTTGTCCAGAACCTTGGCTCATTGAGGCTGTTACTGTTGATGGAAACATCCCAGCTGAAAACACGGGGCAGATATTCCAAGCGTGAGTCTCCTCTGAATATTCAGCATGTTAGATCTCTGCTGCTGGACCTGCTTACGGTCAAGTGAATCTACAGTAAATAGTAGAACGTTGGACTGTTCTAACATATATGCATTACATAGTAAAATTATTGGTTTCTAGAGCTTTGTAGTGATTAGAAACTAATAGGAAATGTGTTTCTTCATTTGTCATTTTATGATTTAGTTATTTTTACTTTTTCTCTATTTAATGATTTCAACCACTCAGATCATTTTTATCTATCAGATTAAATTATTAGTCTTAGGTAGAAGAAAAAAAATAAACAAGAACCAATTTTAGATATTCACAAGAACAAAATGAAAAATAAAGAAATAAAAAAATATTTTAAAAATTTGTAATAAAAAATTGGGAAAAATGAAATTTTTAGATTAAAAAAAGCCAAACATGCACGTGAGCCTCCTGTTTTTACTAGAGCACAAAGGAGGTGCAAAGAGTGAGTTTTATATACTATACCCCCTTTAAAAGGGGAATTCAGTATAATAATAAAAGTTGCATCCAATTATTTTGCTATGTGTGAAACTCTAAAACTACATTATGTACTAATAACCTCTGTTTTTTTCTTTCAGCTACAATGTTGAAGAAGGTTTCATTTGCCGCAATGAGGATCAGGAGTTTGGTCCATGCTACGACTACAAGGTTCGCTTTGGATGTCCGTGTATCCCTGAGTGAATCCACTGATGCTGATGACCAGAGAGAAATGAAAAATTTTCATTTAATTAAATCTTATTTCTGTCACTGAAACAAGTTTCTGTAATTTTGTTACTGGAGCATTTTAGCTGATCTCTAGAAGAAATAAACAGAAATAAATCCAACCACTAAAAGTTTGTGTCTTTCAAGATAAAGTAACGCTTCTATTAATGTACATTTAATCAGACAGGTGCAGACACAGATTCTGTAACATCTTTGTATGAAACAAGGAGACTGGCATTAGCCTAGAGGGCAGCTTTACTTGCCGACTGGTCCCTAATAACAAGATGTACTACATCAACAAACTCTGCATGCCCCAGGTCAACTACTAAAGGAAAGAATGATAGGGGTAGATACAACACAAGTTCTTTAAACTTAGTTTTACATCGTTATCTCCACACCATACCATATTAATATTCCCTATTGTGACATCACAATAAAGATCTCACAAGTTAGCAAAAAAAAAAAAAAACACATACGATTGGGGTATGTAGTAAAGTTGATTGTGGTGTTGACATTTAGCTGTGCCCAGAAATCTAGGCAAACCGTAGCAGTAGCAAAAGATTTGGTCTAGCCACGCTTCATTGTAGCCTCAGAAGGCCTACCATAGGCTGGACTACGTTTAGGCCGGGCCAATCACAGCGCTCTATGTTGGCAGAGCCAAAACAACAATGAATGGGAACGGCTCAGGAAGGACTTTGGCTTCAACCTTGGACGATTTAGACTTGGGTGCTTTTCTTTGAGACATGAGCAGATAGAGGTACTGTTCTTCCTCTTCTTCTTGGCAGACTACCCCACTGACTGATTTCCATCACCATGAATATGTCACATTGTTGCTCTGTTTGGTCCTAGCGCTGTTCAATTGCATGCATAGTTTGAAAGACAACTGCAGATTCTGCCCCTACGGATGTGCTCTTTCTATGGGTCGTGGCCAGACTATATATTTACATATATAGGATGGTTTGCCAGGCTATATGCAAAATATCAATGTATAAAACTCAAAACTGCTAGTTACCATTCACTAGAATGAAAAAAAGAATGACTTTGTGAGGAATGACCATAGGTGCCACCCATGCATAAACAGGTGCTCCACTTGGGCCACCCCATTTTAAAAGGCCTGGACACGCCACTAGTAGGGGTATGATTGGTGGAGGGACACATGTCCTGCCACACACACTCAATAAAACAGACGATCTGGTCTGGTGGGATATCTGAAGCCATTTGTCACCCTGCAGTATTTTAATCTGCTTGTAACAGTAAACCATACTACCATCGCGGCTGATGGTCATAATTTATACTGATACCTTGACATTTTTGGTTGGCTAGCTTAGAGAGGGTGTAAGCTTCAGTGGGGCAGATGCCCTAATGAGCCACATGACGATTGTTTATTTAAAAATCAAGCATGACCTGACCTGACAAATTGCACAGTGGGCCAGTTTGGCAGCTAGGGGCCAGTTGGCCAAATAGTTGGCTCTAAAAATATCTGGTACCTACTTTTTCAATTACCAACAACTTGATATCACAGTGAAATGTATAATAAGTCAACCATGGCAATAATATCAATATAAACAAAAGTATAATAATACCAGTTAGTGGTTTTGTGGAAATAGGGGTGTGCAAAGCAGCCAGTATTTGTAATTGTTGAGGAGGGAAAGCGTTTGTATTTGTATTCGAGTAAAACTCAAAATAGGTGTGAAAATCTATTTTTTGTGTGTTACACTTCTAATTTATGTTATAGTGTAGAAGTGTAACGCCCAAAAAAAAAAAGGGATTTTTACACCTATTTTGAGTTTTACTCGAATACAAATACACATACAAACACTTTCCCCCCATAACAAGTACAAATCCAGATACTGGCTGCTTTGAACACCCCTAGTGGGAAATTATTGTAAAATTCCAAAACTGAAAATTGAAGATGAACCCACCAAGCAGCAAAACTGCAACAACAGTGAGAACCAGCTATAAAGAAAGTAGAGTTCTTTAAAAAGAAACGTGCAAAATCCAAATATACTTTAGTCTTTTTTTGATTTTGATCTAAAACACCACACATGATGTCTTACCAGCCTGGTCATTGTTGCAGAAATCAGAACGCCCACTTTCAGCTGCAGATCAAAACAATAAAATTGAAAATGAGTGTACTTCTTTTTTTTTTTTTTACAATAAATGTTTCAATCTAGGTGATCAGTTTGATGTTTTACTTGTTTTACCTGCAGAAATGGGAGGAGCTTAGCAAGCGGTCCTCCCTGTTCCGTGTATTGGTTGTGTGTACCTCAGCCTGTTTATAGTAACACATCTTTCCCTGTGGCACAAATTCTTCAACACAAAAAGCTGGCCCATGGTGAGAGTTTGAAATGAGCTTTGTTGCATTTTTACAGATAATGAAAAAAGACCTGTTCCACTTGACTTGATCATGTGTGTGTGTGTGTGTGTGTGTGTAATCAAGCAAAGCAAAGCTCAAGGCTATTTTAAATCAACAAAAAGACAAGTGGTTATCAAGCTCATCAACTATCTAGTTTCAAAGAACATTCAAGATGACTGTATTTAAGGTGGTCTGGGGACACCAGCACAGATCTGAGCCCCACAGGCAGCCTTGGCTTTTAAAGGAGCGTCACTCCCTATTTGTGGTGCTGAACTCTGACCCCAGGGACAGACAGGCAACGGCCATAAAGTCTAATTTATGCTTCAGCTCCGCGATGAAGAGACGCACACGCATTGACGGAGACGTTTTGCCTTCAGACTTCTCCGTCACCTGGAGAGTGTTATAAAGCAATTCCCCGCCAGGACAACAGAGGGCGTAGCGCTTTTCTGGGGTATCCTGTCATGTATCCGGTCCAAGATAGTGCATTTACTATCATATTTATATTGTGTTTTTTATTTCAGAGACTTTTTAACACGGACAAATTTGTCCCTCATTATCCTCCACCTCTCGATGCGCTCGCCACCTCTAAGCCCACGTTTCCCATCATTTCAACCATGAATAAAACGCTCGCTGCGTATCTTTATACTCCTCCAGTCACGGGTGAATAAACGTTCATATTTTCAGAGTTTTTCCACAAGATGTTCCTCAAGCTGCTCCGTGTCTGCCACTAGATATTTTCTCTTCTTACTTTTATTAAGAGGGTAATGGCGGTGCTGTTGATGAATTTAAAGGAAGTGGCGTCCTGGCCAATAACAAGCACGCACACACACACACACACACTAGATATTTGTTTAAATATGCTCTATAAGTTCGATTACTTCCCCAGATTATTTGTTGATAATTTTGTGTGTGTGTGTGTGTGTGTGTGTGTGTGTGTGTGTGTGTGTGTGTGTGTGTGTGTGTGCGTGTGTGTGTGTGTGTGTGTGTAAGCTGGTTCTGCATATCTGGTGTTTTTACATATGTGTAAATGTGACTAAACAGGTTCCCCATGGGCCTTTTTGTGTTAAAGAATTTGTGCCACAGGGAGAGGTGTTACTATAAAAGGCAGCGGTGAACACAAGCAACACATGAAACACAGAGGTCTTCTTGCTAAAACCCTCCTGGTGTTTACAGGTAAGAAATCAACAACAACTACCAACAAAATGATCATTTAATGGATTTTTAACAGAACTTACTAAAAATATTAGGTGTAGAAAATAAACACCCATTTTAAATGTCTTTATTGTGGTTTGCAGCTGTGAAAACGGGCATCTGACTTCTGCAATCATGAAGCTGGTAAGATGTTATTTGTGGTATTTTGGATAAAATAAAATAAAAATTCCAGAAAATGTTTGACTTAAGACATTTTATTTTTTAATTGTTTTACAGACGGTTCTCACTGTTGTTGCAGTTTTGCTGCTTGGTGAGTTCATCAGTTTTCAGTTTGGAAAATTGTTTTCTACCATCTAAACCACTAACTATTATTCTGCTTTTATTTTTCAGCTAATGTGAAACCAGGATGTAAGACAACTTCACTCAAACATTTAGAGGAATCTTGTAAAAATGTGTATTTAAGATGTTTCATATTATTTTTTTCCCCTAAACAATTCCAGTCCAGCTTCCTATGTTTTGCTGGACCAGGTGGTACAATCGGTACAATCCAGACAAAGGTGACGATGATAGTCTGAATGTCCTGAGGCGCGAGAACCCTGGACAAATTTGTCCAGAACCTTATCTCATTGAGGCTGTTACTGTTGATGGAAACATCCCGGCTGAAGACACGGGGCAGATATTCCAAGCGTGAGTCTCCTCTGAATATTCAGCATGTTAGATCGCACAATCAAGAGCTAATAGGAAATGTGTTTCTTAGGTTTTCATTTGTCATTTTATGATTGTATTTTTACTTCTTCTTTATTACTATTTTACTACTTCTTCTTTTCTTTCAACATTATGCTGATCTGCTGGGGTTTTTTTTCAATTGCCCCTAGGGGATAAATAAAGTCTTTCTGATTCTGATTATTTAATGATTTAAACCACTCAGATCATTTTTACCTGTCAGATTAAATTATTAACCCTTTATAGGGCCAGCATCTATATTTAGACACTTCCACTCACATCATAAATGATGTCGGTGTGCCTTTTCACGGACTCTTAGAATTACAAGATTTCACCCAACCAATCATTAGAGATCAAGCTAGTCACAGTTTGCACCATGGCGCCGTTCGACCAATCAGTGCGGGGCGACGACGCGCCAAATATTGGTGTTTCTGAAAAACCAGAAAACTGCCTTCCTGGAGCTCGTCTCCTCTTGTGTTTACGGTTGGATCTCTAAAACTAACAGGTTTATGAAACTCTCACATCACAAGGTTGACTAGTGGTGCTAAATAAGGATATATGTGTTGTAAATGTTAAACTCAATGAAGCTGGTGAAATCAGAGCATGAAAATCAAAGCTGCCATATTTGATCATACGCCCTGAACAAGTAAAATAATTTATGTATATTTTAGGTAAAATCTGTTGTTTTTTAGACATAATCTTCATGATCATGGTTACAGTAATAATAATAATTATAATATTGAATATATTTTTCAGTTTAAAACTAAGATTTCTATAAAAAACAGAGGGGGACAGTTATTGTGCCAGCGAGTCTCACCATCAGTGATGATGATGAAGAGGAGGAAGATGACACTGAGGCAGATCCTCAAATACATAATATTCTAAAATATTCTAATAATCTATATTTGATCAGAAATGGCATTTAATGTTCAATACCTTTCAAAGATATTCCACAGTAATCTGATTTTATAAAAGTTTACTGTATTGTTTAATAATTGTGATGTATTCAGTATTATTCTACAGTGATATAATGTTCTAAAATTAGCTAGATTATTCTAAAGTGTCTTATAATTATCTATATTATTAAAAAATAATGTTTGTTTTAACTTGTTCCTGTTTTTTATTTTGGGATTTCTTTTACCAGAACAGGGCCAGCGTCCATATTTGAGCACTTTGTTTTCTCTGATTTTCTCCATGAAAATAAATATTTTTGAAAATTGTAACAACAGAAAAATACTTTTGTTATAAACCACAATAACACACTGGGGTTGAAATTCAAAATTTTAAACTACTTCAATGAGTGCCCTATAAGAAAAAAATAAGTTTGATATAGCACCTCTAAAGATAGAAATCACGAGGCGCTTCACAAGAACTAAATTAAAAATAAAGAAATGAAAAAATATTAAAATATATTGTAATAAAAAATTGGGAGAAATTAAAATTTTAGATTAAAAAAGCCAAACATGCATGTGAACCTCCTGTTTTCACTAGAGCACAAAAGAGGTGCAAAGACTGAGTTTTGCACACTATACCCCCTTTAAAAGGGGAATTCAGTACATCATAATAAAAGTTGCATCCAATTATTTTGCTAGTGTGAAACTCTAAAACTACATTATATACTAATAACCTCTGTTTTTTTTCTTTCAGCTACAATGTTGAAGAAGGTTTCATTTGCCGCAACGAGCGTCAGGAGTGCTACGACTACAAGGTTCGCTTTGCGTGTCCATGTATTCCTGAGTGAATCCACTGACGCCAATGACCTGAGAGAAATGAAAAAAAAAGGGATTTCTGCTGATTTTCATTTAATTAAATCTTATTTCTGTCACTGAAACAAGTTTCTGTAATTTTGTTACTGGGGCATTTTAGGTGATCTCTACTTTTTTCCCAAGTGTGAAGAAATAAACAGAAATAAATCCAACCACTAAAAGTTTGTCTTTCAAGATAAAGAAGAAGAAGAAGAAGAAGAAGAAGAAGAAGAAGAAGAAGAAGAAGAAGAAGAAGAAGAAGAAGAAGAAGAAACTATCTTTTATATAGTGTCTCTCAAGATTAAAATCACGAGGCGCTTCACAAAAACATAAAGTAAAATAAAAATTAAAAAATGATTAAAAATATCAATAAAAGGGAAAAGTAAAAATTGTGATTTAAAAAGGATGTGAAAAAAATGGCAAAAGGAAAATGAATAAGAAAATGGTAATCAGTGGATCATGGGAAAGGCAGAAATGGTAGACAGAGCAGAATGAAGAGAAGGTAGTAATAAATAATCAACCAAAGGTCACTCAAAAGCCACCTGAACAGGTGAGTTTTCAGCTGCTTTTTAAAGGAGACCACTGAGTCCACTGATCTCAGGCTCAGGGGGAGAGTTCAAGAGTCTGGGGACCACAGCAGCAAATGATCTGTCACCTTTGGCCTTTAGCCTGGTGCTGCACAACCAGTAGGCTTTGATCACTGGACCTCAGGGACCTGCTGGGGGTGTAGGGACTGAGAAGATCACCAATGTATGATGGTGCTTGTCCATGTAAGGCCCTAAAAACCAGAACCAGGATCTTGAAATGAACCAGCCAGTGAAGCTGACAGAGGAGTGGTGTGACGTGGGTGTGTTTGGAGGACTTGAAGCCGAGCACTGGCATTCTGGACCACCTGTAAACGGTTCAGGGAGGTTCTGCTCAGACAAGTGAAAAGCCAGTTGCAGTAGTCTAAGCGTGAGGAGATGAAGATGTGGAGAACAATCTCCAGTTCAGAGCGGGACAGAATGGGACTTAGTTTAGCAATGTTCCTGAGATGGAAGGAGGAGGAGCAAACAAGAGAACTGACATGGGAATCCAAGGTGAGAGATGGGTCGAAGGTCACACCAAGATTCCTGACAGAGGATTTGGTGTGAGAAGCAAGCTGACCAAGATAGTCTCTGACTTTGAGAACCAGCTTGTCTGGGGCACAGATGAGGATCTCAGTATTGTCTTCATTCAGCTGTAGAAAGTTCCAGGTTTTAATAGAGTCTAAGCAGGTGTGCAACAGCTGCAGCTTAGACATCTCATGGGGCTTAAAGGAGATGTACAGTTGGATGTCATCTGCGTAAAGATGGTAGGAAATTCCTTTGAAGGATGTGCTGGAGAGGGAGCAGATAAAGGAGGAAGAGTAGAGGGCCCGGCACAGAAACCTTGTGGGACACCATGGGTGAGGGAGGTAGAGGAGGACCAAAACTTGGAGATGGCCACAGAGAAGGAACGCTCTGATAGATAAGAGGAGAACCACTCCAGAGCAGTTCCTGAAAGGCCTACCCAGTCTCTCGGCCTATCTAGCAGCAGGTGATGGTCAACAGTGTCAAAGGCTGCAGTCAGGTCCAGTAGAACCAACACAGAACAGTCCCCTGCATCACTGTGAGTCAGAAGGTCATTAGAGACCATGAGAAGAGCTGATTCAGTAGAATGAGCTCTACGGAAACCTGACTGGAAACTATCATAGATGTTATGTTCATCAAGAGCAGCTGTGAGTTGTTTAGCCACAACCTTTTCCAAGATCTTGGAGATGAACGGAAGTTTTGAGATGGGTTTGAAGCTGCTATGGAGAGATGGATCAAGATTAGGTTTTTTAAGAAGCGGGTGGATTACAGCATTCTTAAAATAGGCAGGGACCTGACCAGAGACTAGGGAAGCATTAACTACAGAGAGCACACTGGGACCGATGGACTGAAAAGCATTTTTAAACAAAGATGAGGGTAAGATGTCGAGGGGGCATGCAGATGTTTTCATAGAGTTAACTAGCTTGGTTAGCTCAGGCAAAGAAACAGGAGCAAAGCTATCTAGGACGACGGGCCGGGTTGGAGTCAGAGATGAGGCTGAAGGAGAGATGCTAGATCTAATCTTATTGACTTTGTCCACAAAGAAATACAGGAAGTTTTCACAATCTCCATCAGAGTGAATGGAGGCTGTAGGTGAGGCAGTAGAGACAATGCTGCTGATGGTGTTAAACACCTTGAGAGTCCCTTTGCTCTGGGACACCAGGTTGGAGAAATAAGCAGCCCTCGCGTCTCTGACTGCAGAATTAAAGGAGGTCAGAAGATCCTTTAGATGCAGCAGATGGACATGGAGACATAGAGTTTTATTCCACAGGCGCTCAGTTTTTCTGCACTGGCGCTTCAGACCGCGAATGCTGTCATTAAACCAAGGAGTCGGGTTCACTGCAGGAACTGATCTGGTTCTGACAGGACAGATGTTGTCCAGAATGGAGAGGCAGTGCTCGTTAAAGTCAGTGGTCAAAGAGTCAGGGTCAGCATCAGAGGGTAAAGGTGGATTGAAAGCAGCAGAAAATTTGCTAGCTGTGCTCTCATTAAAAAAACAAGAACTAACCAAACGGCGAGCAGGATGTGGGGACGCAGAAACTGACAAGTTGAAGAAAATGCAGTTGTGATCTGAGATATAAACATCCTCGGGAGAAACACTGTCAACATTTAAACCCAGGGTAAAAACAAAGTCCAGAGTATGACCTCTGGTGTGTGTGGGGCCAGAAACATGCTGAGTGAAAGTGGGGTTGGAAAAGCTCCTAGCACAGTGGTCAGAGTCGTCATCAATGTGAATGTTAAAGTAACACTTCTATTAATGTACCATTTAATCAGACAGGTGCAGACACCGATTCTGTAACATCTTTGTATGAAACAAGGAGACTGACATTAGCCTAGACGGCAGCTTTGCTAGCCGACTGGTTCCTAATAACAAGATGTACTACATCAACAAACTCTACATGCCACAGGTCAACTACTAAAGAACAGAGCAATAAGTGTAGATACAACACAAGTTCATTAAACTTAGTTTTACACTGTTATTGCCACACCCAAAAAGGCATTACATTTTTTTATGAATATTTTATAAATTTAGATCAGTAAATGTTATAATATCATATTAATATTCCCTATTGTGACATCACAATAAAGATCTAATATGTTAGCAAAAAAAACCCACAAACAATTGTGGTATGTATGTAGTAAAGTTGATTGTGGTGTTGACATTTAGCTGTGCCTAGAAATCCAGACAAACCGTAGCAGTAGCAAAAGATTTGGTCTGGCCACGCTCCATTGTAGCGTCAGGTCTACCATAGGCTAGACTACGTTTAGGCTGGGCCAATCACAGCGCTCCATGTTGGCAGAGCTGCGATGGAGCAAAACAACAATGATGGCAAAGGCTCAGGAAGGGCACTTGTTTGAAATGACTTTGGCTTCAACTCAGGATGATTTAGGCTTGGGTTCTTTTCTCTGAGACATGAGCAGATAGAGTTTGTCATCTTCTTATGGAGAATGGCAGACTGCCCCATTGACTGATTTCCATCACCATGAATATGTCATGTTGTCCATTGCTCTGATTGGTCCTAGCGCTGTTCAATTGCATGCAGACAGTTTCTGCAGATTCTGCCCCCACAGATGTGCTCTGTCTATGGGTTTATTTAAAAATCAAGCATGACCTGACCTGACCAATTGCAGGGTGGGCCAGTTGGTCAAATAGTTGGCTCTAAAAATATCTCAAGCTACTTTTTCAGTTACCAACAACTCGATATTACAGTGAAATTTATGTGAATAATAAGCCAACCATGTCATTTCACTTCCTTTTATAAGTAGTTCACGACTATAACAGCAAGATGGCTCCGGAGGCTTACTATTGTAATAAGTGTAGCAAGTGCTCACTACCGTAAAACACCCGAGAGAGCTAACACCAGATATAATAATGATAATATCTACTTATCAACTTAGTGTGTATGACTCGTCCTTGCTTGTCATGTGGAATCATCTGGTGCTGATCTGTAACGGGCAAAAACTCACAGGGGGGCGGGTCTGGGTGTGCTAAGAATTTTATCTATCTATCTATCTATCTATCTATCTATCTATCTATCTATCTATCTATCTATCTATCTATCTATCTATCTATCATCTATCTATCTATCTATCTATCTATCTATCTATCTATCTATCTATCATCTATCTATCTAATCCTATTCTTTTATTTTTTAATCTATTTTATTTATCTTATTTGTCTATCCTTTAATTTTTTTGTTTAATTTTTTATTTATATCTTTTTTTATTTCTTTTTTGTGAATTTTTGTTGTTTTTATTTCTTGGCTTTACAGCATCAGTCGTCTGCTATGACTGACAGATTCTCCACATTGCATCTGTCCCTAGTTCCATCACTTCTAATGCAAAACCCAGTATAATCTGCTTTGTCATACTTATCTTTGATCTTTTTTGTTACCCTTTTTGCCAGTGTTTCAATAATTTCATTTTGTATGTTGTGAAAGGCGTATTTTGCATTTGCTGGGATGTGTTTGTTTATTTTATTAAATTTGGGGTCTTTTGCCAGTGTGTAGTCAACCATTTTTAAGAACAGTCCTGCAGAGAAATCATCATCATTTGAGCTTTCCAAACAGCCACCGTCTCCCACAGCGGCGGCTGGGCTGGTAGCGACGGGGACGTTAGGGGCTGCGGTGCTTGTGCAACTAGTTGTTCCGGTACTGGCCTGGACACGGGGGGTTGTGGCGAGTTGAGAAGCAGCACCCGACGAGCCGGCTTCTGCTGCCTTAGCACTATTGCTGGGTTTAGCAACCAGAAATCTGCGCTCGTCAACTCGGTTCACTTCAATTCACAAATGAATGTGACGGAGCGACAGAGAGAGAACGAGAAAACTAACACTTTCAGAGAAAGAGTAACCAAATAATTCCAGTGACCGACAGCGGAAGAAAACTTCAGCGGTGCGTCTGTGTGCTCTGCTAGGACTGTCTGGGACTGTGTGAGAGCGAAGTGCAGCGACACTGGCCACACCCTCCCTGTGCATCTACCAATCAGCAGCTACTTTTAATGAGGGAGAGAGAGCAGAGAGCGCACTGACCCTTTTTCATCAATTTTTTCAAATTCGGGATTTCTACATCATGTCATTGCATTTGGGGGGGCAGTCACTATATTTAGGGGGGCAGTGCCCCACCTTGCCCATGCCTACATCCGGGCCCGTTCACAATGTAAAAACGAAGTCAAATCGTATGTAAATACAATGCTAACTAGCAATAGTTTTGCTGACAAGACTAAACTAATGTTGTTCTCAAACTCTAAAAAAAGACATCCAAGTATGCCCCCAGTGACAACTCTGGAGGGAAATATCATAGAGGTGGTCCACACATACAAATACCTTGATGTCTGGCTCGATGACTCCCTCTCCTTCAAGCCCCATATAGATAATCTTGTGAAGAAACTCAAACTCAGACTGGGTTTCTTTTTTCAAATTAAACTGTGTTTTTCTTTTAAGGCAAAAAAACGACTAGTTGCTGCAACATTTCTGTCTATTCTGGATTATGGAGACCTTTTGTATATGAATGCCTCAGCACAATGTCTTGGTAAGATTGATGTGGTTTATCATGCCTCGCTGAGGTTTATTACTAACTGTAGACCACTGACCCATCATTGTGAATTGTATTCTCGAGTGGGATGGCCTTCTTTGTCCACCAGGAGGTTGGCACATTGGTACACTTTCATTTACAAGGCCATGCTTGGATTACTACCCAACTACATCTGTAACTTAATCTCACGGAGAAGTGTAACTTCTCACAGTCTGCGTGCAAACGATCAGTTGTTGCTCTGTGTTCCGTTTGCTCGCACTGAACTGGGTAAAAGGGCTTTTGTTCACTCAGCTCCTTCTGCATGGAACAGGCTGCAGGAAAACTGGAAACTAACCGAGCTCATCTCCTTGAATACATTTAAAACCAGACTGAGAACCCTTGAGACAGATTCCCTGTGTTGTAACTGCCTTCTGTAATTCTGTACATAACATGTCTGTGTAACTGGAAAAAATATATATATGTTGTAACTGTAACTTTTGCTGCCTCTTGGACAGGACTCTCTTGAAAATGAGGTTTTTAATCTCAATGGGACCTTCCTGGTTAAATAAAGAATAAATAAAATAAATAAATAAAATAAAATACTGCGCTGACCAGCTTTGTCCACACACATGTTCAACCTGAGCCTTTGATTGGAGCAGGTCCCCATCCTGTGGAAAGCCTCTTGTGTGGTTCCAGTTCCCAAAACATCACATTCCAGGGAACCAGAGCACTACAGACCAGTTGCCTTGACCTTCCACCTGATGAAGACCATGGAGAGACTCATCCTCACCCACCTACGCTCCATGGTGAGCCCAGAGATGGACCCACTGAAGGTTGCATATGAACCAAACATGTGGCTGGAGGACGCCCTCATCTACCTGCAGCACCAGTCGCTGACTCACCTGGAGATGCAAAAAAGCACTGTGAGAGTCACGTTTTTTGACTTCTCAAGTGCTTTCAACACCATCCAGCCATTTTTACTGCCGCAGAAGAGGAGGGGTGCAGGAGTGGATGGACATCTGACTGCATGGATCATCAATTACCTCAACAACAGGCTACACAACTGTACGTCTGAGGTGATTGTGAGTATTAGTGGAGTTCCGCAGGGTACGGTGCTCTCACCTTTTCTATTCACCTTAGACTGCACCTACAACACCAGCAGCTGTCATCTCAGAAGACTCTGCCATTTTCGATGGTGTGTCTGAGAGGAATAAACTCCTTGCCTGGCTCTTCTTCCGTACCTATGCTTTCCTAACCTTCAAACGACGGTGGCGGCGACGCCTCATCAACAAAACAAGTAGAAGCATTTCCTCCATATCCAGCTATGTTTTGTTTATTTTTCTGACGTGCAGACAGGAGGCTGCCATATTGGAAACATGTGAGGGGAGAACGCGTTGTGATTGGTCACTTGAAGATTTCAGCTCAGCCGACAGCTCACGTAGGGTGCACATGACGAGTTTCTGCTCCCCGTGAGGCGAAAAATATCAAACCGGTTTGATTTTCACCTCAGCGCCTTGTGAGGCAGAAAACTCAGTGAAAATTAGGCACACACAGCGAGGAATCTGCTGAGCAAACGGCTGCAAATGCCCGTTATCTCAGCAGTTTGCTCTCGTGTGCGGCAGGCATAAGAAAGCTAGCTCGGTTCTGGGCTGCCCACTGGATTCTGTTGAGGAAGTGTGTGAAATGAGGATGTTGGTAAAGCTGACCTCCATCTTGGTAAACCACTGTATTCCACTGAGAAGGCCACTTTTGTTTGTGGTGTATCGTCCACCAGTTCCTTACTCTCAATTTGTAGATCAGATCTCAGATTTTCATTGTATTGTAACCCCTACTGCTCCAAATTATTTATGTTTCTATTGAAATTAAAGTGTAAAAAAGTTTTACTGTAATGAACTAATATTTATCTGTATGTATCTGGTTAAATGATGATCGATAGCTTACTTTCAATATGTTTCACATGAAAAAAAGACAAAAAATGTTTGCTTTTGATCATTTTTATTACTACTGATTTATCTCCTCACATTTGGAACAAATATTCAGCTCACCCACAGTCCCCTCACCATAGTTAGTAAAAGGGCCCCAGTAACAAGTGACAAAACTTGCTAAAGAAATAAAATAAAAAAATCTGCATAAAATCACGTTATTTCTTTTCTCTCAGGTCATTTTCAGCCGTGGATTCATTCAGTTGGAAAAAAACATGGACAACTGAAGCGAACCTTGTAGTCCCTGCATTGACCAAAAAACTGATCTTGATTGCGGCAAATGAAGCCTACTATGGTATTGAATCTGAAAGATAACAGAGGATACTTAGTTAGTTCTTATTATAGTTTTAAAATGTCACATTATCAAAATATTTGGCAACAAGTTATATTATGATGTACAGCATTTTTTTTAATTAGCTTTTTTGATTTATTTTTACAATAATCAACTAAAAACAGAGAGTCTAGACTTTTCAAGAACATTTCATTTAAACTAATGTGCTGAATATTTAAAGGAGACTCACGCATAGAAATACTGTCCTGTGCTTCCAGCTGGGATGTTTCCGACAACAGTGACGGCCTGAATGGCCACAGGTCTGGGACAGATTTCTCCTGGGTTTTCCATCCTCAGGTCTTTCAGATCCTCCCAGTCACCTGTTCCACCTGGATTGTCCCGATTGTACCACGCCGTCCAGCACAGCCGCTCAATGGTGGTACCCAGTGTCGGTGGCACTTGAGGAGAAAAGGACATTTTAACATAAAGGCAAGTCTTGAATATGCAACTATAATTTACTTGTGTGTTAAAGACTTACTTCCTGTACTTGGTTTCATATAAGCTGGGGAAAAAAACCCAATAATACCAGTTAGTGGCTTTATATGGTTGTGAACGATTGTAGAATTTCGAAAACTCACCAAGCAGTAAAACTGCAAGAACAGCTAGACTCATCTGAAAAACAAAATATAGCTGTTTAAAAAGTACAATATCTAAAGTGAAGCTGCTGAATGTCCAAAGTTCTCTTGACTGATGATTTTTTTTTTTTTTTTATCCAAAACACCACAAAAATGACATCTTACCAGCTTGGTCATGATTGCAGAAATCAGATGTCAGTTTTCACAGCTGCAAACCAAAATAAAGAGATTTAAATCTTTTTTTCCCCCGCTGTATTTAAGCCTATATTTCTTCAAATGTAAGTTCTACCAACAATGAATTAAAATTCCCTTTTCTTTTAGTAGTTTGAAGAATGATTAGTTTTCTTACCTGTAAACACCAGGAGGAACTTAGCAGGATGACCTCGCTGTTCCATGTTGGTTGTGTGTACCTCAGCCTTTTTATAGTAACACATCCCTCCCTCTGGCATAAATTCTTTAACACTAATAGCTGGCTCCTTATTGAACATTTTCATTGCATTGCAAAAGGAGAAAAAGACCAGTTCCACAGGACAGACTCCAAAAAGTCAGGTTTTAAACTCACATTTCCAGAAACATGCGGGCTAGGCTCTTTCTCTGTATTTTGACTCTACATTAAGCTAAGCATGCTCCAACATAGACAAAAACTGAATGTACTGCTGTACATGCAGGATCTGTCAAAGGTGATAGATGTAGTTCAAATAAAGAACAAAAGCACTTTAAATTTTGACATCTACTAAAAGCGCGTAACATGTAGCTGGTGCATAAGGGGCATGTACAGTTGTTTGCATGCAAGGATTTGTGCGTAGTTATGGCATCCACTTTTTGATTTTCTACTAAAATTATATGGCTTTTTATTTTATTTTACTTGCGAAAGACTCATAATAAGCTGACCTTTTTGTGACCTTTTTGCTTTTTATAGTAAGACCCTGAAGCACAAGCTAGTTGTTGGTTCTCACATTCCTCTGTAGTATTGTTAAAACTTGCTTTGTTGCATTTTCACAGATAAAATGCTAAATGACCAGAAACACAGGACAGCATTACACAATTCTGGACCTCAAAGACTTTGTCAACACAAAATTGCTGCCCCACCTTTGTTTTGGTTTATTACCTGCATGCATACAGCTACATATTGTTGAAAAAGCAAAGTGAAATGCTTAAAAGAGGAATTTATTCTTTGCAAAAAGGAAAACCTTTCCATGACTCTTAAGTTTTTCTGATATGCATTTATTAACTTTGTGCTTGAAATACAGTCCAGATCAAAAGTTACTACACGCACACACACGCACGCACGCACGCACGCACGCACGCACACACACACACACACACACACACACACACAGATATCAGGCCAAAACATCCAACATGTTTAATATCCCTGAATGATTAACAGGGAAGTCCCAACATGCTTCTGAGAAAACCAAAGCTCTCTTAACACACAACACTTGGCAGAAATATCTGATAAGATTTTCTTTTGACACATGCATTTCAAATGATATTCTCTCATGTCTGTAATCAGGTTTCAGATAAATGCACGTCAACAATTTCTAGTCATTTGAAAACACATACAAAAAATATAAAGCTTCCAGCTTCATTGATTAAGTTATTCAAAATCAATTCTCAGTTCTATTCCTAAACTAGACCAACGAGACATGACAGTTTTTAACAAATTTCATACAATCTGATCTTTTTTATTAAGATTTAAAATATATATATATATATATATATATATATATATATATATATATATATATATATATATATATTTACTTCAAAGGTTTCTAGGTAAATTGATTTAAAAATACTCAAAACCAATTCCCAGAGGTGGCAGCTTGGAACTACCAGGCAATAGACACAAATCCCTTTTTTGGACAGGATTTCTTCTTCTGGAGTGGGAGGAATGGACTGGAAATTGATTTGGGGTCATTGTTCGAAGCTATAGAAGACATGTTAGTTATTTGAAAATAACTGACTCAATGAACATCTTTTGTGCGTTCATCCCATGTGTATCTTCTGATTGCATCTTTTGGAGCTGTAGGCCTATTACCTTCTTTTTACTGACATTTCGACCACCACTGTAGTCATCCGCAGATGAGGGTGACTACAGTGGTGGTCGAAATGTCAGTAAAAAGAAGGTAATTCAGCTCTTTTCTGTGTGAAAAAAGTACTCAGTGAAATTTGTTAAAAACTGCTGTGTCTCACTGGTCTAATTAAATAACAACTGCCTGGATGCTATTGAAGCAATACACAGAAATTGCCATGAAAATATTAATAAAAACGATCTCTTTCAATTAAACAGCTTAATGAATTAATTTTGAGTAATTTGTTAATTTACCTGAATGCTTTTGAAGAAAATAACTTAATTTTCTATGAAAATTTTAATTTAAAAAAAGATCTGATTGCATGAATTGTGTTAAAAACTGCTGTGTGTCATTGGTCTAGCTTAGTAACACCATTGGAAATTGGGTTTGAGTTTTTTGATCAATTTATCTGTAGCTATTGAAAAAACAAACTATATTTCATTAAATTACTTATAAAAAAAGATCAAATTGTATAAAATATGTTTCAAACTGATGTGTCTCATTGGTCTAGTTTAGGAATACAACTGAGAATTGATTTTGAATAATTGAATCAATGAAGCTGGAAGCTGTAGATTTTTTGTATGTGTTTTCAAATGACTAGAAATCGTTGACGGCCCCTAAGTGAACCATCGCACAGCGCACGGTATGAAAACCATATATATTGCTAGATGCCTTAACTGGGAGAGGACAGTGTCCCTACACGGCGGCCATCTTTCCTCGGACAGCTTACGTTCCGTTCTCAATGGATATCAGATGGAAGGTGAGTGAACAACTGAAACAAAAACACTCTTAACTCGATGAAATATGAACAGATTTACAAGCGGGTTGCATTATTACAAACCTTATAACACATAGGCTTGATAGGACATACTTTAACATTTTTAAATTAACGGGCCAAATCCTCTGGCGTTTATAACAAACCAAACAGTTTGAAAATTGGTTGAAAATTGAGCATGTTAGAGTTGTTTAAATAGTACATGCACCATTGACACCAATGTTACGAAAGGGGGCAGCTGTCCGAAGTAAGATGGCCGCCGCAGTAGGGACGTTCGTCCAATTGACGAACAGCGCGGGTAAGGCATCTAGTGATATATATGATATCTATGATGAAAACCCTCCACTGACCGTAGTGAACCAGGAGTGAATGTCTGTCGAATAACCAACGTCCAACCAACTTCACCACAGTAGAAGAGCGCCCCCCGTTATGGGCAGCGGAGTGTGCTGCGCGCCCAACCCCCCCACACCCTCTACAGCGGAGGGAGGAGAAACGAGGCCCCCCACTCCACCCCTTCCCACCCACCCCTGGTCTCACGCATGGAAAACTTCAAAAGTTAGCAGCCCTGACATCAGCGCAGCCTACACTAGCTTGAGGGAGCTAAAGGAGGCTACAAAATCACAGACTGATGGTGACCTGGCTTTGTTGCTACTGGACTTGTAAGTAATAATATTTTTTGTCCAACAGTGTGGATCTTTTTACTTTGTGGTTTATTTTAGTATTAGGCTCATGCTGGTGTTAGCTCATTGTTAGCGCTAGCTACAGCAGGCTGCAGCAGGGTTGTTTACGACAGTTGTAATTCCACTTTCAACCAGTAGGGCGGAGGAGCAGGAAACTTCTCACTGTTACTTTAAATGGGACTTTAAAATTAAGATTAACATTGGTAACTCTGATGAAGACACATAAGGTGTCAAAACGTTAGTTTTGTTTGTCTGCACTGTCACAGTTTTAAAGAACTAATCTCTGTTGCACTTATCTGATGAAATAATTCAGGCAGAGGAAGAAAGACAAAAACGTTTTTTGTTTTCATTGATTGGTTTTATTTCTTTTGGTTTTATTTCTTTTGATTTTTTTTGCCAAAGTTGGAAAAAAAAGTAGATCATCTAAAGTCCCCTTTAGATAGTTTGTGAAAGGGCCCTAGTAACAAACTTTTCAGTGTTAGTAAAAGAACAAATTAAACAAAATCAGCAGAAATCAGGTTATTTCTTTTCTCTCAGGCCGTTTGTTGTCATCTGTGGATTCATTCATTAAAGACAAGGACATCTGAAGCGAACCTTGTAGTCGTAGCATGGACCAAACGTCTGATCCTCATTGCGGCAAATGAAACCTACTTCAGTGTTGTAGCTGAAAGATAACAGAGGATACTAAATTAGTACATGCTGTAGTTTAAGGTGTCAAACTATCAAAATAAAAGTACTGATTTATTTGTATTCCTTTTTAATAAGTAGCTAATGATAATGGATGCTTAAAGGCAGTCAAAAATCTTTCAAGAACATTTATTTAACTAAAATGCTGAATATTCAAAGGAGACTCACGCATAGAATTGCTGCTGTGTGTCTTCAGCTGGGATGTTTCCAAAAACAGTAACAGCCTGAATTTCCAGAGGTCTGATGCAAATTCGGTCTGGGTTTTCGCTCCTCAGGTCCCTCAGATCCTCCCAGTCACCGCTATCTGGGATGTACCGATTGAACCAGTCGGTCCAGCAGCGAAAAGGAAGCACGACTGGAATTGTTTCAGAAAAAAAAAAAAAAAAAAAACTATTTAATAACAAACAAATCTTGATGCATGATTAAAAGATTCCTTAAAATGTAGAAATGAAGTTGTCTTACGTCCTTTACTCAGTTTCATGTTAGCTGAAGGATAAAAGCAGATTTATTTAAGTTAAGAACTCTGTATCGTGGAAAACGATTGAAGAAGTTTCAAAACTGAAAACTGTCTGAAGATGAACTCACCAAGCAGCAAAACTGCAACAACAGTCAGAACCATCTATAAAATAATGTATAGTTTAAAAGTTTAATGTCTAAGGTGTTCAAGGTCTAAATTTCTCTTGTTTTGTTTTGAGCCAAAATACCGTAAATGACATCTTACCAGCTTGGTCATGATTGCAGAAATCAAATGCCCGTTTTCACAGCTGCAAACCAAAATAAAGACTTTAAAATGTGTTTTTTAATTTTTTCCATTGAAGTTCTATTAAAAATCGATTAAGTTCTCCTTTTCTGTCAGTATTTTGTTTTCTTACCTGTAAAAACCAGGAGGAACTTAGCAAGAGGACTTCTCTGTTCCACATGTTGGTTGTGTTTACCTCAGCCTTTTTATAGTAACACATCTCTGCCTGTGGCACAAATTCTTTAACACAAAAGCTGGCTCCTGAAAGTTTTCAACATGTTTAGATGAATTTTCACAGATACGAAAAGTAAAAAGACCAGACATGCAACACACATTTTTAAGATCTCTCCCACTCTTTTTGTTTGTTTGTTTATTATGTACGCCACACCAAATCACTTGGAACAGTAGAACATCACAAAAGCCATTTTTAAAAACATTCTTTAAGGGAAATCTGTCCTGAGTTTTTAACAGCTGCAAACAAAACTTTAAATTAAAACATTTCTCATTGTAATTTAGGTTATTTTGCATATAGTTTTATTACTGTACATTTATTTTTATTATTCCACCAGTAAATTCACAATTTGTTTTTGTTTTTTTTTGCCTTTGAAGACCAGAAGAGACTCAGAAGTTTAACCTCTTAAAACCATAAGTAGTTTTTGCACCAGTTGCTTTTTTTTTAGCAACACCCATAGCACAAAGAAAAAAAAAGAATTCTGACTTTTTTCTTAGAATTCTGAGAAAAAAGTCAGAATTCTTTCTTTTCTTTTTTTTTCTTTTCAGTGGCCCTAATCCTCTTCCGTACAAACTAAATGCTTTTACCTAACAAGGTTGGCTCCTGGGGCGGTCTGACAGAGGCGAGGTCCATCTGACCACCACCAACATAGGAGACTCATGCATAGAGTTGCTACTCTGTCTTTTCAGCTGGGATGTTTCCAAGAACATTAACGGCCTGAATTCCTGGAAGAAATTTCCTCTGGGTTGTCTTTCCTCAGGTCCCCCAGATCCTCCCGGTCACCTCCATCTGGATTGTACCGATTGTACCAACCGGTCCAGCACATAAGAGCATCTGTATGACTGGAATTGTGAATTAATAATACATTTTGACACATCTGTTTTAGATTCCTTAAAATGTTATAGTGAAGTTGTCTTACCTGCTTAACTTGGTTTCACATTAACTGAAAAATAAAAGCAGATTTATATAAGTTAAAGACTTCCCAGAGATGTGGACTTTGGATTCGAGTCATTAAAGGGATACTATGCAGTTTTGGCTTGCTTTTAGCACCCTAGTTTTCCATTAGCGAAAACAAAAGTGAAAGTGCGTTGAAATGTCTCCTCAGCCTTCATTAGTGTCTACAGGAGCGGTTCATCACCAAATCAAACAAATCAGCTGTGTTCATGATCTAAAACATGCAGGAAACATGCTGGAAGCAGACTGCAGCGCCAGGTATGTCAGCTCCACTTTACTAAGTCCAACAGGGAGCGGACCGCCACTCTGAAGTTGCAAGTGCGGTATTCTGGCCATAGAGGGCGGTGGGGGTCTGAGTGACATTTCATTAACCCTGTAAAGGGTCATTTTAGCACATACTGGCTCAAGAACATGATTTAAAAATATGAAAAAGTTGCACAGTATGGCTTTAAATTGATGACATTAGTCTTGACTTGAAAAAATGTTCAAAGACTTGGACTTGACTTCAACCTGTTTACTTGAAAAGACTTGATATTTTACCCAATATTTAGTTTTAAACATCTATTATTTCAAAATTACCCACTTTTCAAGCATCCTACATTAACAGAAAGTGACATCTCTGTAGGCTATGTGTATGAGAGCTGCAGTACAGCCAATGATAACCAGGGTTAGAGAAACAAAAGTCATCCTAAACCTCTGCCTCTCTAAACAGCACTGCAGCTGCAGCTCCCAAGAATTATTTCTTTCAGGTACATAAACTACGAATTAGTTGACAAAAATATAATTATAGGGTGTCTGGAAATGAACTTGGTGCTGTTTACTTGCTAAGAACGTGGAGCGTTAGGGTTTATTCAAGGATGCCCAGGACGTGCTGGTCGATCACGAGACACGAATCACATTTCCGTTTTTCATGGCCTGTCTGAAGGGGGCTTAAGGGAGAGCCCAGACACCCTGTAGAGAAAATTCATTTTGGTCGCTTGTATCCACGATGATCTTATTCTTTCGGTCACTACCCGAAGCTTGTGACCATAGATGAGGGTAGGAACGTAGATCTCTTCACCACGACAGACCAGTGCAACGCCCGCATCACTGCAGACGCAGCACGATCAATCTCCCGCTCAATCTTTCCCTCGTGAACAAGACCCTGAGATACTTGAACTCCTCCACTTGAGGCAGGACCTGGTCCCTGACCTGGAGAAGGCATTCTGCCCTTTTCAGACTCAAGATATGGCCTCAGATTAATTGTAATTATTTTGTCTTTTCTTTATTGGAAGGATATGAATACATTTGAGGATCACTGTATAAACATGGCCCAAATCTTAGTGTTAAGTCCCAGAGAGGATTTGATTTCACAGTACTATATAGAAGCTAACCATACTTTTTATGTCATCATATCAATTCATAAGTGTAATCTAGGGCTTTTTGTCTGCTTTAAGGTGGTCCAAATGTGAAAGTTGAAATGTATCATTCATAAAATGTGGGTTCTTCAGAAGTTTCAGGTGTCTTCTGAGTCCAGGTGAGTTGGGCCAAGCCGAACCGCTTCAGCGTCTGTTCGGCGAGACGTGGTCCAGGTGTTCCAGAACAGCAGCAGGAATCCAGGACCAGCAGTCGGAATGTCGACCACATCCTTGTTTTTCTTATTTTATCTTCTTCTAATTACCTTTTGAGTGATGGTGCTGCTGTGACAAGTAAATTTCCCCACTGTGGGATCAATAAAGTCTATTCTATTCTATTCTATCCCAGAAGCATCGGGACTTTGTGGCCGAGCCAATGGGGGACAAACCAGTGATGGCTCTGTCGGGAATTGGAGAGACTCTTGGGAAGAAGCTGGAGGAGCAGGGCTTCGATAAGGCCTACGTGGTTCTGGGCCAGTTCCTGCTGCTGAAGAAGGACACAGAGATGTTCACTGATTGGTTGAAAGATGCCAGCGGGGCAAACTTGCGTCAGGCCAGCTCCTGTGCTCAGTGCCTCAGAAAGTGGTGCGATGGCTTCCTCTGAGGCTCCGCCCCTGATAGCAAGTGATTACAGAACAGCAACTGGTTCTGGTGTTGCCTGCAGGTCTGTTGTGAGGTCACAACTTCCTGTTTTCTAAAAGTTGTTCAGAACTTTATAAGAATTAAAACTCTCTCTCTCTCTCTCTCTCTCTCTCTCATAAAAACAATTATCGCTCATCTGGGCTAAACCCCGGATCTTTTTCAATCCTACGCACACACAAGCATATTTTTTACAATCCACTTTTTTGTTTATTTATTACGCACATGCCAATTGTGTGTCTGTGTGTGTTTGAGCGCATGTGAAAAGTGTGTGTACATTTTACGTGGTTTCTTGAATTGCTTGTTTTTTGAACATTGTTCAGGTGTGTGTGGCTGCTAAATTAATAAAAGGGTGTTGCACAGGACGACAGACTACAACTTTTTGCTTTCACTGATTGGTTTTATTTATTTAGATTTTTAGTCCCCAACGTTCTCCAAAGGTGAAAAAAATAATAATAGAGAGATCATCTAACGTCCCCTCACCATAGGCCCCAGTAAGAAATTACAGAAAGTTGTTTCAGTAACAGAAATAAGCTAAATCCAGGTTATTTCTTTCCTCTTATTGGCAGTTATGGATGCATTCAGGTGGAAGAAAACATGGACATCTGAAGCGAACTTTGTAGTCCATGCATCGCCCAAATTCCTGATCCTCATTGCGGCAAATGAAGCCAACTTCGGTATTGTAGCTGAACGATAACAGAGGATACTGAGTTAGAACATAAAGTGTCACACTACCAATATAATTGGAAGCAAGTTGTTTTATGATTTAATGATTTTTCAAATTCTTTTTTTAGTTCCTTGTATATAATAAAGGGAAGAGGATTAGGGTCACTGAAGAGAAAAAAGAAAAGAAAGAGAATTCTGACTTTAATCTCAAAATTCTGACTTTTTTCATTCTGAGATTAAAGTCAGAATTCTCTTTCTTTTCTTTTTTTGTTCTTTTCAGTGGCCCTAATCCTCATCCGTAATGATAATACCTGCTTTAACAAGTTAGAGGAAAAACTGTTCAGGAACATTTATTTTAAAAATTCTGTAGAACAATATGCTGAATATTCAAAGGTGACTCACGCATAGAATATGTGATTTGTGTCTTCCGCTTTAATGTTTCCGAACACAGTAACGGCCTCAATGGCAAAAGGTCTGGGACAAATCTCTCCTGGGTTTTCCATCCTCAGGTGCTTCAGATCTTCATAGTCACCTTTTCCATCTGCATCGTCCCGATCGTACCAGCTGGTCCAGCACAGTGGAGGAACAATGCCTGAAAAGAAAAATTACATTTTGACATGAAACAAATCTTAAATACACATCTTTTGAAGATTTATTTAAATGTAGAAGTGAGGTTATTTTACCTCCTTTACTTGATTTCACGCTAGCTAAAAAATAAAAACCGTATGACACCAGTTAGTGTTTTTTTTAAGGTGGGAAATGATTTTCAAAACTGAAAATGTACTATGATGAACTCACCAAGCAGCAAAACTGCAACAACAGTGAGAACCATCTATAAAACAAAGAATAGTTGATTAAAAAGTAAAAATTCTAAAGTAAAAATGTACAAAGTTCAAGTTTATCTTGACATTTCTTTTTTTTTTTCATCCAAAACACCACAAATGATATCTCACCAGCTTGGTCATGACTGCATAGATCAGATGTCAGTTTCCACAGCTGCAAAAAAACAACAACAAAAGACATTTGTTTTACCCTTAATATTTTTAGTACACATTCTATTAAAATGAAATAAAATGTTCATTTTGTGTAGATAGTTTGAAGAATGTTTGGTTTTCTTACCTGCAAAAACCAGGAGGAACTTAGCGAGAGGCCCTCTCTGTTTCATATGGTGGTTGTGTGTACCTCAGCCTTTTTATAGTAACATTGCCAGTGTGACCTCTTAAACCAGAAAGCTGTTTTTGCCCGAGTTGCTTTTTATAGAAACACCCTGCTACATTTTTTTACGTAACAAAACTGGCTCCTACATTCCTCTGTGGTAATTTTAGAACCTTTTGTTACACATTCATGGGTAAAAATGCAAAATGACCAGAAACACCAGACATCATTACACAGTTCTGAACCTTGAAGACTTTGCTTTGATTCATTTCCTATAAGCAAAAAATAATACCTCATCCGCGTGAATGAACTTCCGAATCATGGTCTTCAGAGTACGGTTGAACCGCTCCACCAACCCGTTTGTCTGGGGGTGATAGACACTGGCCCAAACTGACTTGATTCCCCTTAACTCATCCAGCTCATTTAGTGTGCAGGACATAAACAAGGTGTTTTGGGAAATATCACATGGTCCTAAGTATTCAGACCCTTTGCTGTGACTTAACTCAGGTGCTTTCCATTTCTTCTGATCATCCTTGAGATGGCTCTACACCTTCACTGGAGTCCAGCTGTGTTTGATTCTACTGATTGGACTTGATTAGAAAAGCCACACACCTGAAGACCTTACATCTCACAATGCATGTCAGAGCAAATGAGAATCATGAGGTCAAAGGAACTTCCTGAAGAGCTCAGCGACAGACTTGTGGCAAGGCACAGATCTGGCCAAGGTTACAAAAAATCTCTGCTGCACTTAAGGTTCCTAAGAGCACAGTGGCCTCCATTATCCTTAAACGGAAGACGTTTGGGATGACCAGAACCCTTTCTAGAGCAGGCCGTCTGACCAAACTGAGCTACTGGGGGAGAAGAGCCTTTGTGAGAGGTAAAGAAGAACCCAAAAATCACTGTGGCTGAGCTCCAGAGATGCAGTCGGGAGATGGGAGGAAGTTGTAGAAAGTCAACCATCACTGCAGTGCTCCACCAGTCAGGGCTTTATGACAGAGTGGCCCGTCGGACGCCACTCCTCAGTGCAAGACACATGGAGTTTGCTCAAAGACACCTGAAGATGGTGAGAAATAAGATTCTCTGGTCTGATGAGACCATGATAGAACTTCTTGGCCTTAATTCTAAGCGGTATGTGTGGAGAAAACCAGGCACTGCTCATCACTTGTCCAATACAATCCCCACAGTGAAGCATGGCGGTGGCAGCATCATGCTGTGGGGGTGTTCTTTAGCTGCAGGGACAGGACGACTGGTTGCAATTGACCCCGCCCCCCTTAGTTATTGTTGCTAAGAATAATAATTGTAAAACAACGTGTTTTAGCTCTGTCGGCTAGAGAAGCACATTCATCATAAACAAGAAACCTGCGGTCGCCATCTTAAAAATTCTAAGCAACGGCCTCTTGGTGTGATACACTTGTCAGCCACTAGATGGTGCCATCAGATAAAAGAAATACTCAGGAGAGCTACTTCAATTTCTAAAATTTTGTGTTTTTCTGTCAATATGGGGTGCTGTGTGTACATTAATGAGGAAAAAAATTAATTTAATTGATTTTAGCAAACAGATGCAATATAACAGAGTGAAAAATTGACAGGGGTCTGAATACTTTCCGTACCCACTGTATATGACTTGACATGACAAGGGTTTAAAAAGACCAACATTAGAAAAAAAGGGATTTAATTCATCTTTTAAAATGTAGTTTTACATGCTAAATTATAAATGACCTGCACTGTAAAGTGCTTTTTTTTGGTTTCTAACCACATTATCTGGGTACTTCAGCTCGATCAGAATCAGTTTGACTCCAGTCCCTGGAGGGAGCTGGGATCAATCCGGCAACCCTCCGATCACTGGACAACCTGCACTACTTCCTGAGCTACTGTTGTCTTATCAGCTAATCTCTATCTGCACTTTTCTGATTAAAAGGAAAATAATAAAAGAATATTTATGTTTCACAGGAAGAAAGAAACAAACATTCTGATTTCATTGATTGGTTTTATTTCTTTTTGATTTCTTTCCTCAAAAGAGAATTCCCAAAGTCTGCTCAACATAATTAGTAAAAGGGCTCCAGTGACAAGTGACAGAAATAAGAACAAATGAACCAAAATCAGCAAAAATCACGTCATTTCTTTTTTTTTCTCAGGTCACTGTCATCCATGGATTCATTCAGCAGGTGGAAGAAAACATGGACACCTGAAGCGAACCTTGTAGTCCAAGCATTGATCAAATTCTTGATCCTCATTGCGGCAAATGAAACCTATTTCAGTATTGTAGCTGAAAGAAAACAGAGGATATTAAGTTAGTACATATTGTAGTTTTTACAACTTCATGCTATCAAAAAAAAAAATTGGCAGCAAGTTTTATCATGATGTCCTGAAACCTTAAAATTACTTGTTTTAATTTGTTGTTTAGTAAAACGAAGCGGAAACTGTTCAAAAACATGAAATCTCATTAAATCTAATTATGGCTCACGCATGGAAATGCTGTCCTGTGTTTTCAGCTGGGATGTTTCCAACAACAGTAACGGCCTGAATGCCCAGGGGTCTGGGACAAATCTGCCCTGGGTTTTCCATCCGTAGGTTCTTCAGATCCTCCCAGTCACCTCGTCCATCTGCATCATCCCGATCGTACCAACTGGTCCAGCACCGAAGAATGACTGGGAGTGATTGAAAAAAAAAAGAGCATTTTAACATAAAAAAAGAAAATCTTTGAAAGGTTTGTTTGAATGTATTCGTGAAGTCATCTTACGTCCTTCGCTTGGTTTCACGTTTGCTGAAAAATAAAAACAGAATAATGCCCGTTAGTGGTTTTAAATGGCGGGGAACACGTATGGGATATTTAAAATATTATCATGAACTCACCAAGCAGCAAAACTGCTACAACAGTGAGAACCATCTATAAAACAAAGTAAAGGTTTTTTTTAAACTAAGAACTAAGTTCTCTTGACCTTTTTTATTTTGATCCATAAAACCACAATTTACCAGCTTAGCCATAATTGCAGAAATCAGATGCCCGTTTTTACAGCTGCAAGCCAAAATCAAAACATTTAAAATGTGTTTTTGTTTGTTTTTACACCTACATTTTTTCAGTGTATGTTCTATAAAAAAAAGACAATACAATTTTCCTTGTTCTTGAGTGGCTTGAAGGGTGTTTTTTGCTTTCCTACCTGCAAAAACCAAAGGGACTTACCAGCGACCTCTCTGTTCCACGTGTTGGTTGTGTTTACCTCAGCCTTTTTATAGTAATGCATCTCTCCCTGCGGCACAAACTAACTTAAAAATCTTGTTCCTGATTGAATGTTTCTAACATGTGTTGTTGCATTTTTAAAGATGGAAATGTAAAAAGACCAGATTTGCAGGACAAGCTTCTACACACACACACACACACACACACACACAATGGGGATATATTTTAAAAAGTGTCTAAAACCACTGTTCCAGATAAATTGATGTCATGTTGGCAAACAAACAAAAATTAAGCGGCTCAGGAGTTTGAAAACGTGTGCGTGTGTGTGTAAAATGTTTTATTTTGAAAGGCAGGTGAGCCTTTTGTTTATATTAGTTGGATGATTTTCTCGCCTGCCTTGTTTTGTGTCACAGCATAAAATAAATTGCTTTGGTACTTTATACATTATGTTCCAGCCCTTCCACTATATAAAGAAGCAGCAAATTAAAAAAATGGAGATACAATTAACAATCACAGTAGCACTTGTGTAAAAACTCACAAGTCAGCTTTTTTTCCACGTGGATGGTTGTTTTTTTCTCTTCAAGCTTGTGTCATTTACCAGAGGCCTCAGGGTCTGAGGGTTCAGTATGTTAGCTGTTTCTAGGACTGCGTAATCTGAGGTTATTCCAGGGATCGGTTGAAGTCACTCTCTCAGTTTGGAATCACAGCCGGGGGACCACAAGTACCGCCTAATTACTAACCTTCCACAAATTCTTCATTTCTGTTGAGTGTCTCATGCTTTTTAATTTTAATATTATTTCATATTAAGAAAAAGCGACTTTTTACATCATTACTGATGTAAAAATGTACAAGTACATGAGTGATAATTGTCATGTGGTTTGGTGAGGCAGGACCCAAACGCATGTAGAGCATAAGCAGGAGACAGTCAGGTACGTGAAACTAAATATTCATTAAAAGGAGTGCAACACGTAGTGAACAAACTCACTCGACAGGAGAAAACTAACTAAAACACAACTGAAGATCTGACACAGACGTGTGACACAAAAGGGCTTAAATGCATAAGAAACATTAGGAACAGGTGTGTTGATGCAAATTAAAAGTGTGGAACACTGAAAGAACCTTTTTTAATGATTATTTCTGATCATAATCAGTCACTCTGAGTTTTTCATGCAGGCTGAACATGAAAACAGTCTCCTCCACCTATCTCCTGCATTCGCTTCTGATAGAAAATAGACTCTAGGTGAAACTCTAGGATTAGAAAACCCTGACAGATCCACGTCACACTGTCACTTAACATTCATGGACTCACCCATCTTGACTCATGATGGGGAAGGCTGTTGTTGGTTTAGCGTCCAGGAAACAGCAGAGAACGTCTCAGCTAGTAGAAGCTAACTGTTAGCATTAGCAACTCCACCACACAGCAGAAATCCTCCAGGTTAGTGTTATTTGTTGAGATTGCAAATCAGGAGAGATGTCCAAATATCAGAAAATAAGACTCCAAATCTTGCCGTCTGAAGCTCAGCTGTGATGTGGCTCACGTCGGCCCAGTTCCAATATTCACAAAGCGTCCTACGGTCTTCTGTGAAGTGCACTTAGAGGAGGTGAGCAGTAAGGCTTGGAGTGCGTAGTACACAAGTGTGCCGAATCAAGACAGGGAGCGTTGCATCATCGACCGCAACATATGCCAAGATGCCAGTCGCTGTTTGTGCTACTTTTTAAAAAATCTTTATTAACAACTTTCAGACAAACAATTATTTGACTAAATTTAAATTCATTGCTGTCCACGTTAAATCTTAGTCTAAAGCATTCAGAGCATAAATAAATATAATTAATCGTCTTAAAATGAACTTCTTTCATTTGAAAATATATATTTTCAGAAAAGGCACTTGAGCCATTGCTCCGGCTCCCTCTCAATATTCCCACACAGGAATGGATTGTGGGCAATACCCTTGCCCGAAGTTTGCATAGATGTGGACTTGGACGAAGTGCGGATCAAGTGTGCAAAAGGGGCGTGGTCACCTTCAACACTTGAGAATTGGGACACCTTACGCACTCACACCCTTGGTCGGGAACGCACAATTGAAGGGCGCAAAGTGCGAGTATTGGGATTGGGCTGACTAGTTCCTGAAAATGGTGCACCGGTGTTTTTCTTCCCCAGACTCAGCTTACAAGGCATTCATTCCTACTAGAGACCATTGCAAACATATTGATTAAACGAGTGTTCCCCACCTTTAACTGGGAAGGAGGGACAGCTCCTGACAATAATCTGGGTCATTACTAACTTAATGATATAAAAACAATCATAGAGTAAAAAAGGAAGTCTCCAAAAAAATGGAAGCAACCATTTCTTATAAGAATAATTGCAAAAGTGTAAACACTTTTTTCCCGTTCTTTTTTATTTATTTATTTTTATACAAAACAGTTTGTACGGTTGGAAAATATAAATCATGTTGTTTGTGAATGTTGTATAAAAAAAACATTGAAGGGCAATACCTGAAAATAGGTTAAAGATGAATAATAGAGATTCTCTCGCTGAAAAAGAAAACAAACATTTTTCTTTCAGCAATCTAAAGCCACCCCACGCTGAAACTCATCATTTGTCTTTTTCTTATCACCCACCATCACCGATCATTGACTCGACTGTGTTCTGCTGCTGCGCGTCACAGCAGAGAAGAGTGCCCTTTTTCAGCATCCACCCTCTGCAGTGGGCTAGTGTATGCTAATTAATTGCCCTTTGAGAAGAATACCCACCTCCCACTGTTCAATAACAGCTGGGGATGCTCTCTGTCTATTCATACATCAGCATTAAACTTTGTCATTTAAAAGGGCCACCGTAATATTTTACACTAAATCGGGCTTTGGACTGGATGCCAAAGTACAAATGACAGTGTGGTGTAGACTCATTCATCATCCCGCCCCGACACACACACACACCTCCCTCTGTTTCTCAACAACACACACCTCCATAGACCTTCTCCTGCGTCTCCATGGGAATCACAGGATTTTCCATCCTCCTTTGATTAAAAAAACTGCAGACTTTGTGTTGACCATCAGTTCCATTCACACACAGGATATTTCAGGTGGTGTATGAAAGAAGAAAAACATTTTCAGAGGCACATTTGAGCTGTTCAATTGATTCTCCCTCTTTTATGACCTCAAAACCAGCTACAGACCTCAAAGAGAGAACATTTTAGAAATTTCTAGGAAATTTAAATAAACCAACAGAATATTTTACTAATTTATGTTCATAAAAATTGGATGGATGAAACGAGTAATTTACTTTAAATGAAATTCAACTGGATCACAAAAGCAGTCAGTGCGTTTACATGCGCATCAGAAAACTGAACTATTGCCCTAAAAAGACTCGTTTTTTTTTTAATGCATGAAAACGTGTTACCCCTACTTCACACATCAGTGTCGCAGAACGTCATTTTCAGACGCATCCCAGAAGCGGCACGCCGCAACGCTAACGATTGTATTGGGTTCTATTTTTGTCGCGAGCCGCTTCTGAGATGGGTCCATTTCATAGAAATCACACGCGGTTTCAGTGTAAAACGTTCGGTAATTTTCAAAATAAAAGTCTATTGCAGCAATGTGATTTCATATCTATGTAGATTACGTCTATACGTGTGACCTCACGGCTTATTTACTCCCAGCATTGAGAAGAGCAGCGGTGTGTTTTTCATGGGTTTAATTCTGGCAGTGGAGAGAAACAACATTATATATGACATCAAACAGCGATGTTAAGTGATTTCCTTCTTTTTGGTTTAATAGCGGATGGCATAAACAAATCATGACCTTTGAAGTCTTGAGGGATTTTGTGATCTCGCTAGTCCAGCGAGGAGCACAGCGGAGAAGCCCTCCCTGGGTGTGGACTTGCACGCTGCAAAACCCACGAGTAAACCGTTCTGCCTCCGTTCCGCGACGCTGATGCTTCTAGTGTGAAGTAGGGGTTAATCTTCCTGATGGTGAACTGGTTCTAATTGTGCTGAAACACCCAGATAATGCGGTAGGAAACCGACTTCATCTGCATGTAAACGGATCAGTCGAGCTGATAGTATCTCCCGGATGTGATGAGACCGCGGAAGCGATCTTCTGATAATATCATCGCCACAAAGTAACACGTGTAACACCGTCAAACAGTACATTGTTGTTGTCCATTCATTCGGCCATTGTGCGTATCCTGTTTTAACTTCATCTGCTTCACTCCCACCAGCGTTTGCTTATTTGTGTTGCTATAAGCTAACCGGAAGAATGCTAACATGAAAGGGCGCATGTCGCCACCTACTGTACCGGAGTGGAACGAACTTCATTTGAGAGTTCGGTTTTCTAACGTACATTTAAACTAGGATAAAGACTCCCAGTTTTGACCTAGAAAGACTTAAATGCACATGTAAACGCACTGATTGGCTTTCTGATTTGAGATTTCTTCCTCATCAGGTGATCCTTTCAGGGGAAAAGTTGAAAGATTTTGGTTTGAATCTGTTCCTTTTGTGTGTTTTCAACATAAAATTTAACAAATTTGGCTCTACTTAATAAAATGCATTGCAACAGTTTAATATTGGTTTATAAAGCATTTATAGCTAATTAAACCTTTATTAACTCTTAATTATTCATTTGCGAGGGTAGCCTTACTGCAAGTCCTTTAAAAAACCTAAAACTTCTGTTTTTGTTTCAACTCTCCGCTCTCCATTCTCCACATTGTTCCATAAATTAGTCCCTTAGAAAGCGCTGACATGCATTCCTCCATAGGGAGAGGTATACCTTGTTTATCACACTGACTGTGTCTCGTTCTGTGAAACAGTGTGTGTGCGTGCGTGCGTGCGTGTGTGTGTGTGTGTGTGTGTGGTCTTTGTGTTCATCCCTGCTGTGCTGTACTGGTCTCCTCTTTACTCCACCAGCATGCTCCGTTCTGTCTGGATCAGATAGGCTGCTATTGTAAAAGTCAGTAAACAGAAACCAGTGCTATCTCCCAGTTGTTGAATTATTGATAAATGTTTTAATTGTAGAGTAAAAAAAGGCACAAAACATGTTCAGATTTCCCTTCTTGGTGTCATTTTTAACCCCTTAAAAACATTTTTATTCAGATTTAAAACGAGTCTTCTCTTTGACTTAATTTCCCACGCCCAACTCAAGGAAATATTCAAATGCCAAATCCTCCTGGGATCGTTTGCTCACTCAAATAATCTGATAATATGAATTTATCTTTTCTCAAACTCAGATGCATTTAGTGCATATCGCTTGTTCGATCAGTTGCTCGTCCAAGCAGCGAGGAGCCTTTAGGGGGTCTTTTCCACCAAACTAGACTGGTGATTTTCAGGCATCTGCTTGCAGGGATAACAAGAAGAAAACCCAGATTTATGTTGATAAATTGTCTCCCTGCACACTGATTCTTCACAGATATCCAAACTACACCAGAGGGAGGATCTAACGTAGAAGGGGAGGAATTTTCAGCCCTGGTTTACCACTGGAGCCACGTTATTGAAAAAAATCTAATTTTTCTATTTTGTGACTTTTTTTTTTTTTGCTTTGTTCATTTGTGAAGAAAAATGTTTTGTTTGTGACCTTTCAGAATGAAGCTACGTCCAAATGAATCACACGAGCACACACACCTGTTGAGCAGTGGAAATAATGAACACGGAAACCCTGCCTGGTCCCTTTAGTGGTTTCACAAAGATGCTCTTTTGATATTTTGCTGTGCTTGCTGCTTTCAATTAGAGCTTCTTGCTTTGAGTAAGAAAAATCAACCGTGCTCTGAAAAAGCAAGTGGCATACAAAAACTGATCAAAAGGTCAATACAGAGTTAATGCAGAATATTCCAACATTCTTTATTTCATGCCATTAATTTAATTTTTGAGCACGTGGCATTGGTTCAACGGATTTTTGTTCTGAGTTTTATTTAAAGGCAGCAATAATGTAAGCAGGCACAGCGAGGAGGGACAAGAAACTGTTTCTTCTAAGGTTTTTGAAAACAGGTCACAAAGATGTGATCCTCATTTGGATTTCTTTGTACAGAAATCACTAAATGAGACACATCCTGCAACAAAGTTGGCTCACAAAACTGAAGACAGCCTTGCAGAACCAAACAAGATTCAATGAAGAACTAAGAATCTGAATCTTGGGTGATACCCCTTCTTTCCACTGGATCTGAAAGCATCGCGAAACAGCCGCGAAAATTACGCGAAACGTACTAGCCGCCGCTATAGTGGATGAGTTTCTTTGGAAACAAAGAGTAACATTCTGGACTAGGGTTGTAACGATGCTTTGAGAATCGATTTAATATCTGTGCAAACTAGTTTAAATATCCATCGTTGTAGAAAAAAAGAAAATCGTTTCACAACGGCCTGCCAGAGACATAAATACAGATGACATTCAAAATAAATAAAACCTTTATGAGCATAAAAAGATTTGTGATCATTTCCATATCATCTTTAATTACCGCTATTACTTTGTTCAGTGTTAAGTTTTGTTAGTAAGACAATAGAAAGTTACAATTTGAAACAAGGACTAAGGGACAATTGGAAAAAATAATTTATTTTGCCATAAAATAACTGAAATTCATTTTGTTTTGAAAAATTTTAAAAAATCAGAATCGTGAACTTAAAGCAACATTCCGCAACTTTTACACCTTAAAATTATGCTTTTTTGTAAAGTTTTTGCGTCATAGTATTATCTATTATGTTCATTTTCATACCTGTGATAGTGTTGGGGGGTCCCACGTCTGTTTACTGCGCTATACAGCTTTTGTGCTTCGGGTAGCGCTAGAAGTACTGACTGGGTGTCGTTTTACGGCAGAATATGGCAAGCCAAAGGGATAAAAAAAAGCGCGCTTTCTAAACGAGTGTTTTGGCGGACATAATGCCAGTTTGAACGCGCATTTTTTTTATCCCTTTGGCTTGCCATAATTGTATAACGTAGACTTGCTGTAGCACCAAATTCACCAAAGAAAGCTAGAAATCCCTTATCAGAGGAATCTAGGAAAAGAAAAGAAGAACGTGATAGAGCAAGAGCAAAGACCAGAGTTATTATTGGGCCGTCTTTTCCTCACTGGAGAGCTCTTTTAGAAAGAAAGGCATGAACTACGGACTCTGACCTAGCCGTGCTGCTAATGGCTAGGTAAGTAATAAATGATTTTACCAGGGTTATTGTTTGTTTGGTCGGACATAAAGTTGTTATACAGTCCTGATAAAACTATTTATTCAATGTGTGGAGGTGGAAAAGTTTGTTTTCGTTGTTTTGCCTGACATTAGGAACGTCCACAGGCCTCTTACGCCCGAGAGAGAGATTTAATGTTACGACTGTGACGTTACGCAGCAAGCCTCTAGAGGGCGACATAGACCATATAACCGCAAAGTTGCGGAATGCTGCTTTAAAATTGGCAATCGAATTGAATCGTGGCTTGAGTGTACATCCGTATTCTGGACGCGTCCCAGAAGCGAAAGGATGCTGTCGTTACGTTTCAAGTCTATATTTACACGCTACGCTTCCAAAACACGTCAAACTCCACAGTTTCGATCGGACCAGACAGGAAGTCAAGCACGAAAGCAGTGTAAAATATCTGGAAATTTTCTAAATAAAAGTCACGTGCAGCTAAACGTACGTCACTTCCCCCGTAGTCGATGTAAACAGAACAGAAAATAAGCCATATTGGTTTTTGAATACATGCAGCTGTCTTTCTCCTTTCTTGTTATTGTGTGGACTTCTGAAATCACGCGTGGTGTTGCAGTTCTCCCGTGATTTTGTCACTTAGCGGGACCAGCAGTGTGGAACGCTTTCACTCCCATTTCACTTCTGAAATGCTCCCGGTTGGGAATGAGCTTGCGGGTCAAATGCCGTTACTTTACACGCTGTTTTCATATCAGCTTAACCTTACACTCATCAACTGCTTTGATTCTATGACTACCTTTCTGGGATTTTACAGAGTTCTTCCTGAGATGGAAGGAGAGCGTCTCAGGCCAGGATTGAAAGAGTTTTGTGACGAGGGAAAGTGGATTAACTGCTGGTTATGTGCAATCTGTAAATTTTCAGAAAATTCCCCAGCTTAGGTTCTCAATTTGTGACCCATCTCTACTTGGTCATCAGTAGATGATGCAAAAGCCAAGGTATGAAAGGGACTCCATGACAGTTAAACAGCTGTGCCCTGACCAGTAGTGGCTGCTCAACCAGGCAAGGCAGGATTTCACGAAAGTGTTGTGAACGGAGAAAAGCAAGTGGGGAGGCGATCAGAAGGGTGCAGCTGCTAACCCGAGTCTCTGAGGTGGCCTCTAGGCGACTCCGTAGGCAGTTTCTGTGTCCATCATTTAAATTTCAAATGTGCATTTTTAAAGAGTTACTTAAGTGTTTAGGCGGGTCTGTTATCAGTGGCTCGAAGAGGATGGTGACTTGAAATAATTGGTCCATGTTCTTATCACATGTAGATCTGTAACACTATTTTAGCGTAATCTCAAAACAATTCCTGATCCACAATTCTGAAATCCTGGTTCTCACCAGTGCTGTGGGGAGACGCCATAATACCTAGTACCTACTAAACCCTCAGTGGTCTAGTCGTAGCTGATCTAAAACGGCTCATTTTTACCTCATCATGCAGGTTTATGATCTAAGCTTTGGATTCATTCCCACTTTTAAAATGAAGCTCAAATCCAATTTTTTAAGCAGCTGTTGCAAACTTACCGATTTTTTTTAGTTCTTGCTTTTATTTCTGTTTATTTACCCTTTCTTGAAATAGCAACTAGCTTTATTAGAAGAGAAGTCATGCAGAATTCCAGAGGCTTTAGTGAGTTTACATTATAGATGGCCATTTACCTTACACAGCTGGAGGGGGAGGTGATGTTGCAGTATATAAGGGAGGCTTGGTAAGTGTACAGATGGCAGGAAATATTTAAGCCCTGAGTGCAGAAGACAAAGCACAAAGAGAAAATGGAACCGAGACAAAGATAGAGGCAAGCCTGCAGCAAAAAACCAAAGAAGTAGAAAAAAAAGACAATTTGATGGCAAGTGGAGAGCAGAGGCAAGGTAAGCCTTCAAGCCACTTGACCTTACAGGTCAAATGGTTTGAAGCATTGTCTAAATTAGCACCTCTGGAGGCAACAGACAATCCATTTATCAGATCCAAACAGCCAAATACGGCAGTAGACATCATTACAAAGTGTTTACTTATGAACAAATGACAAGGTCACGGAAAGGCGATGGGAGGAGATAATAGGAAGAGTGACAGAATGACAAAGAGGACACTCGGTGTATTAACTTTATTTATCAGTTGCTCACTTCCTCGTTCGGAAGCTTTGCCATCACAACAAGTTGGATTAGGAACGTTTACAAGGTTTTAAAGGTTGTAGTTTAGAACACCTGAGGGATGAAATGCATACCAATAAAGAAGGAAGACTGCACAGACGAGTGAAACGTGTCTGAGGGTTGTGAAGCGGCAATACTCGGCCGTTTCTTGCAAAATAAGACACCAAACGTATAAAAAGAATGACGAAATCGTAACAATAAGATATAAATTTAGAGTAAAATGTCCATTTTTCATAACTACATTTGAGATTGAGTTCTTTAGCTGAAGAACGATCCAACACCCCCACCACAAAACTAGTTGAAAAAGATTAAGATGGGCTGTTTTAAACTGGCTAGCACTAAGCAGAGACCTTAATCCCATTTAAAGCCTTTAGAGGAAGATGAAACCTACTGCTGATAAAAGGGCCTCCATAAATCTTTAAGAGCATTAACCCTTATCAATGATGGAGTGGAAGCAACTAAAACACTTCTAGTAGAACCTCTTTGTTGCTGCAAAGACTTTGCAACCAAACGTTTGAGAACGGTAGAGAAGCGGCGAGATTTACACAATAAGCTCGTCATTTTGACAACTTGAGCCAAGCGAGATTAGGATGTCGTCACTTCATGTTTTTAGTTGGAAAATACGAATAATTGTCCAGAAAAAAAACCTAAACATGGTTAGGCTTTAAAATGTTAATAGTTACAATCATCTTTGACACCATTGACCATAGCAGCTGTTCTCACAGTCCTTAGAGGTGCAACAGTCATTAATCTCTTCATGTACAAACACATGACGTTGGTTTTGTTGGGAAAAGAACAATCTCAATTATTTCTCTATTATTTCATGTTGTGTTATCTTTTTTTTTCACCAAAATGGTTTGCATCACATTGGTTAGTCATTGTCTTGAATGTGACCTACATAGACTTGCATAATTCTTCTGTAATAAATGTAAGTCAAACGTGTGAGGATTGGTCAAAAGAACTGGAGCATCTTTAAAGTAACAACAGATAGCTTTTTAAACTTTAATTAATCTCAGTGATGTTTGAGTTAGAAACTTGACCAGTTTCATATTTGACACCACTCTGCAGCCCTCTGCAGACCAAAAGCTGCACTAGATAGTTTTGTGGAGCGGGTAGGTGTCCTAGGGGGCGCTGTAATGCTAGCGGTTAGCATTTTCAGTTCACCGATCATCAATAAAAAGCTCAAGAAAAAGAAAAAGAAGTTTGCTTTTTCTGTTGGCATTATGGCGAAGCCTGGAAGTAAAAGTAACCCCAGCTTTCCACCGGCCTCAAAAGCGGCGTGTAACGAAATAGCGGCGTTTTGCCCACAACTCCCTTCCAACCAGGAGCGCTTCTGATGCGAAACGGGAGCAAAAGGAGAAAGACGGCTGCATGTATCCAAAAAGGTCTGTGGTTTATTTTCTGTTCTGTTTACATCAGCTACGGGAAAAATAACAAACGTTTAACTGTATGTGACTTTTATTTTGAAGGTTTCCAGATATTTTACACTTCTTTCGTGTTTCACTTCCTGTCTGGCCTGATCTGAACTGTGGAGTTTGACGTGTTTTGTTAAAAAATAGACTCAAAATGTAATGACAGCGCCCCTTCGCTTCTGGGACGCGTCCAGAATAATACACTTAGCTGATGGTGAAAAGAACCCTGTACGCTATAACGGCAGCTAATTTCCATGTGGTACGTTTTACAGCCTTTTTCGCGACACTTTCACGTGTGTTGGAAAGCCGGGGTAAGAGAGTAATGTCTTTGGAGGTGAAGCAAAGAGCTAAAACCAGAGTGAACATCGACATGGCCTAGCTTGAGGAAGCTAAAGGAGGCTACAAAATCACGGACTGATGGTGACCTGGCTTTGTTGCTACTGGACTTGTAAGTAATAATATTTTTTGTCCAAAAGTGTGGATCTTTTTACTTTGTGGTTTATTTTAGTATTAAAATGTTAGTGTTAGCTTGTTGTTAGCGCTAGCTATAGCAGGCTGCAGCAGGGTTGTTTACGACAGTTGTAATTCCACTTTCAACCAGTAGGGCGGAGGAGCAGGAAATTCCATTGTGTTACTTTAAATAAAAGAAAAATGGTTGAAGGTAATTTTTTTAATTAGACATTCCTCTTGATAAAAAAAATAAGCCTTACTTATTGGATTTTTGAGGCTCAAACCAATTTAAAGTCTGATACAGAACTGAGTTTACAACATTAAAATATTTTAAAAAATAAATCAAAGAGCATTTATAGGATCAGTTACAGAGAATGTAAACAAACTCAAAAGAAAGAAGAAAACATGCAAAGTAACAAGAGCAAAACAAATGCAGCTAATACTCTTGAAAAGTACATTTTAAATTATGTGACTTGAAATGTGAGTTCTGTGATGAAAGAACCTCCAAAGTCTGATTTTGTCACTTTAATAAAAAAATATTGTGCTCTGCTGTTGAGGTAAACCAATAATTGCCATAACGTTTTTGCAATGATTTGAAATGTTTAAAATGCAAAAATGCCAACAGAAAATGGTAATATTTATAATTTAAAACTACTTTGTTTATGGTTTTCAAACCACATCCTACTTTAAAAAACAAAAACTCAAATCACATCCACAGAGGTACACATTTCAGGAAAAACAATCAGATGTGTGCATCATATATTATTTATGTCTTTATGTCTGAGAACCTTCCAGTCAGAGCCGAGGTGTTGTCCATACTGAATATTAGAGAAAGAATTGTGATTCTTATCAATGTTTATGGAACTGGTTAAAGTGGAAATGGACAGAATATTTTTGTGGTTCTCTTAAATTAAATGGTCTTTAATTATAGCAGCAAAATAAACTTGTATGCATGTGTTATAGCATTGATTTTATAGTAGAGCGTCACACTAAAACATTAAACCAGTGTGAACATAGTATCGGTTTATACTGAGAAACAGATGTTGGGTTATGGAGGTTGATGAAGCACCTGAACCACTATCTTTGTAGCAGGAAAGCTGTGGTGGATTGCTTCTCTATTGTCTTAGTGTATTAGCTCTCAGTGAAATAAAAGAACTAGAAGCATTAAAGAGATTTTTTAGTCATTTAGGAGTGTTTTTCCGCGTAAAAGGTATAAAGAATTACAATCTGCTATAGATAGCTTAGCCCTCAATTTGGAGAAATGCTGTTTGTGTTCTGCAGGACTGATGAGCTAACGGCTAATCTGAACATGGCTAGTAACAAAGTGCTTATCAGTCCTAAAACAGTCCAACTTCCACAATTTTACTCTTTTAACTACTGTAGATTCACATTAGTTTAATTTCATTAAGAAATTTGTGCATAACCTGACCTCAAGTAAATCCATGGTAACATGCTGCAAAATGCTAGCCTGGCAGTCCCTTCTATAAGTGTGAATATATAATCTGGCCACGACTCAGAAAGAGCTCAGTCATAGGGATAGAATCTACGGTTGCCTTTAGAAATTTCTCTGCATGCAACTGGACTGCACTAGGACCAATCACAGCAACGAACGTTACACATTCATCGCTACAGAAATCAGTCAACAGGGCAGTCCACCAGAAGAAGTACCTCTATCTGATCATCTGCCAAAAAGCTCAAGTCTAAACCGTCCAAAGTTGATGCCAAAGTCATTAAAAAGTAGCGTCATTTCTTAGCAGACGCCATCTTTGTTGTTTTGCTCCATTGCAAAAAAAAGCGCTGTTATTGGCCCGACCTACACTTAGCCGAGCCAATAGTAGACCAGCTGAGGCAACAATTGAGCAACAATGTCGCAAAGCAACATCTTTTTGCTATTGCTACAGTTTGTCTAGATTTCTAGGATAGCAAAATGTTATTAAGGTTTATAAATGAACTCTGCAGATTGTGTAATTTGGGGATTTAAAGGAACACTTGGCAGTTTTGGCTTGCTTTTAGCACCCCCTAGTGTCTGTTTAGTAGAACCAAAAGTGAAACTTATCTCCTTGCTGTGCGTTCGTCTTTTTAACACCTTAATCTAACTGCTGAAATGTCTCCTCAGCCTTCATTAGTGTCTACAGTAGCGGTTCATCACTAAATCAAACAAATCAGCTGTGTTCACGATCTAAAACATGCTGGAAGTAGACTGCAGCGCCAGGCATGTCAGCTCTTCTTTTTTTTAAGTCCAACAGGGACCAGACCGCCACTCTGAAGTTGCAAGTGCGGTATTCTGGCCACAGAGGGTGGTGGTAGTCTGAGTGACATTTCATTAACCCTGTAAAGGGTCATTTTAGCACAAACTGGCTCAAGAACATGATTTAAAAATATGAAAAAGTTGCATAGTGTGCCTTTAATCTGTTTCAGGTCTTGGCTAAATTTGCCCTAGCCGTTAGCTCATCAGTCCTGCCTGTAAACCGTATGTCTCTAAACTAAACCACTTTGAGCAAAAAGCAAATATGTTCCAAAAGGCCCATTACTCTTCCTGAATAGATGTGAAGGTGAGTGATTTTTCACGTTACCTAATGGCAGAAAAATGTTGACAAGCTATTTTACCAGCGTGTGTTTTATTTTTCTGTCACAGTCATGTAAAACGCTGCTGCACTTTGTCACATCACACCATGTTTGTGTTTTGGAATGAAACAAATTCCAGAAAATAACAGAATACAAGGTGAATCAGCTGATTTGCAGCACGACGCGGATGAAGAATGAGCTGAGCAGCACACCTCCAACATGACATCCTATTTCCAGCAGCACGTTTTCCTCCAGGCGTGCACATCTACAGGAAAAAAAAACAGCTGTTCACACCTAAGCGGATTTACGGAAACAAACCTCTGACCTCTCCTCTCCCTTCATTCTTTTCTGACAGATTGTTTAACTACAGCTGGTCTTAAAACACATTTATTACCGACCAAAGCTCCACACTTCTAATGAAACAGGTCGTTAAGGGAGACATAAACATTAAGCAAACTACTCATGCAATCGGCAGGCACTATTTCAGCTCCCAGTCCTTCACTAAAAAGGTCCATCTGAGAAAGCAGCACTAATGGTTGTTGATTTGGACTGTTTTCTTTGCAATTTGGCAATTTTGCTTATATTTCCCAGAAACAATGTTCCTACAAATGACATCTAATTGCTGCTTTAAAATGAGAAAAACTGAATGCTGTTTCCACATCAGCTGATTTCTGGGATTTTTTTGTTTTTGAAGCCCAAACTTGCTCTTAAAGTCACAGCTTAGTACTTTGACTTTCCAAATTTACATACATCCTCTGCACTGCTTATAATCAGCTTATTAAATATGAACCATTATAATGAATGTGCATGAGGCTGTATCTAATCAGATGTGCCAGTGATGATAGCCAGGAACTGGAAAGTCTATAGGCATTATTTCCTTTGAGAGTTTCCTTTTTTATTCAGTTTCTATCTGTAAAAAATCTCATGCAAGAGAGTGTAGCCCGAGGATAATTATGCAAACTGGAGGTAAGGAGATGAAAATGTGCTAAGGGTTTAATTATCATTGGGTACGGACTTCATACGGCATGAGGGCAAGGAAGACGCAGCACTTACACAACGCACATTTTAATAATGTTCCTTTTTGGTGCAACTTACCGTGTCTGCCCACGCGTTTCAGGTCACGCAGGACGCTCATGGTGTCCTCGAGATTATTTTTTTATTGGTGCTACTGTAAGCTTGTGTGACAAAGAACAGAATAGTTCAAAGAGTAACAAAATATTCATTAATTTCTATTTAATTAGGATTTTTTAAATTATTTAAGGGTTTTGCATAAGTGTAGTTTAAATTTAACCTGTTTCAGGTGATTTTTCCAGTACAAGCAGTGAGTGTCATTGATATTTTTCTCTGACAATAAAAAAAATCTATCCGTATGCCCCGGTGACCCGCTCTTACTGCACGCTCCACAAACTAACGCCTGAATTAGTTCCTGCACTCATTATCTAAACCTTTCACTGCTCCTGATGGGGCCTCTGTGTGAAGTGAGTGACAGAGTCGCTCTTATACGTCATCTTACGTCTCAAACCATGACAACCGTTCAATCAAACACCGGCCACCGGGTTTGAGCAGGAACTTTTCCCTACGGGGATGGCTGTTACTATGGTAACTGTGGAGGTGTGCGACCCACCAGCTTGCAAGAGAATGCAATGCGTGTGTGTTTTTTTTCCTTTTATTTGAGAAAAAGAACAACTTTGTGTTTGCTTTTCAGTGTCTGTTGGTTTTATGCATTTATAAATTCATTTATTTTGTCTCTCTTAAGGGAGAGTATATGGTTGCACCCACGGTCGTGGGTTATTTCAAGGTGCCACAGGTGCACGAGTAGACATGTCTCCTGGTTTTTAACCTTGAAAATCACATACCGCCATGATGCATTTTTTTAGCTCAGACTGCAGAGAAGAATTTCCTTAGTGACGAATCTTTTTAGAAAGCTACGGTTGATGATGCTGACATTTGTAAAGTCAAACAGTTATAGCTTAACATCAATATTTTGGGTTATTTAGCCTATTATAAGAAAAAAAATGGTAGTTAATTATTCAGTCTTTTTTTTTTACCATGTTATACATTTATAAATGTTAACGTTCCCAACTAAATATTTAGTCAACAAGCTAAATATTTAATTTAGAGTATAACATTTATTTTACAAACTAAATATTTAGGTAAATTGTTAAGTTTATAAAATAAATTTTAATTTAATAAAGTAAATATTTAATTAGGAGCTAAATATTTAGTTTGCAAACTAAATATTTAGTTTACAAACTAAAGCTCCAAGTTAAATATTTAGTTTCTAAAATAGATATTTACATCCCAGCTAAATATTTCTTTTGGGGCTAAACCTAAATATTAATTTTTGTAAACTAAATGTTTAGCTGCAAAATAAATATTTAGCTGGGATCTAAATATTTATTTTGGAAAATAAATATTTAATTTGCTATTTAGTTTGTAAACTAAATATTTAGCTTAATTTAGCAGCTAATTAAAGTATAACATTTATTTTACAAACTAAATATTTAGGTAAATATTTAGTTTGTAAAATAAATTTTAATTTAATAAAGTAAATATTTAATTAAATATGTAGTTAGAATATTAAATATTTATTTTCTAAAATAGATATTTATAACCCAGCTAAATATTTATTTTGGGGCTAAACCTAAATATTGATTTTTGTAAACTAAATGTTTAGCTGCAAAATAAATATTTACCTGGGATCTAAATATATTTATTTTGGAAAATAAATATTTAATCTGGAGCTAAATATTTAGTTTGTAAACTAAAATTTTAGTTCCAAATTAAATATTTAGTTAGTAGATTAAATATTTATTTTACAAACTAAACATTTACCTAAATATTTAGTTTACAAACTAAATATTTAGGTAAATGTTTAGTTTGTAAACTAAATATTTAATCTACTAATTAAATATTTAGTTTGTAAACTAAATATTTGACTCTAAATTAAATGTTTAGCTTGTTAACTAAATATTTAGATGGGAACTTTAACATTCATAAATGTATGAATAAAATGGCAAAAAATTAACTCCCATTGTTTTCTCTTATAATAGGCTAAATAACCCAAAATACTGAGCTGTTAAATTGTGACTCTTTGACTTTACAAATGGCACCTCATAAGCCTAAATCTCTCTATTTATTGTAATTTTTTGTATCTTTAAAACACAAACTGGAAGAGCAGCTTTGGCATATTTCTGCAGCAATTTCATCGATTTTTGTCCCAAAAAAAATGCATGAAGTGGTTCAAATACTGCAGCTTTCAGGCCCCCAGCATCTGAGCTTGTGCAAATGTGAAAGGTAAATGTTTATATATCTATATTTAAATCTAAAAATAGATGCATACAAAAATAAATACAAACATGATTGCACAGACCTTATTTATTCTGCAGAATTGATGTCGAAGCTGCAGCCTGACTCTGAATCCGTGTTGCCCTGCCGCAGAAATCATCCAGCATGTCTTACACAAAGCCTACTTACTATTTTCACCTGACATCCTCTTTTCTCTCTGAGTAATTAAAAAGAAGGTCTGAGCGCAGTCAGTGACAGGAGGTCCACTGAGATAGCCAGTGGTCTAATTAGAAGCTCATATCTCCATTCTCATCTATAAAAACACCAGCCACCTATACTTCTACACCAGCTGTAATTTGAGTCTTCTATGTACTGGATGCGTGTTTTCACAGGTGGGGAACAGCAAACAATACTCGGGAGGATTATGTTTTTTTTTCTTTTAATTAAGTGTCTAAAATTATGATTAATAACCTGAAAGGAGACACACGTAAGACTCTGGGTCTCAAACTGAAAGCATGAACAGTGAGGAGCATATGGTCACTGCTCACATGGATGCTGGTTCATCATGTTGTCGTGATTCATGTAAATGTGTTACCGGGAAAATATTAACAAGGCAGAATATTTATGCTTGTCTTTTCATTTATACCCTGCAGGCTGGTATTGTCAGAGGACTGTTATGAACTGATTCACTGCAGTGGTGGGGGATCGTGTTTGCTCAGCTTAGCTGTGTGTTATTTCTCATCCGCCGTCCCCATGGTGTCCATGCTTGTTCATGTTGAACACTGTTACGGTCAACTGGAAATTTGGTTTTTCTGTTGTGTTGAGCTTGTCTGCTGATAAATGACCTCCGGGAGAGATCCAAGGAGAGTCCTGTCACAGCTAGTCACCACTTCTTCAATCTGTGGTGGAGTGTGCAAACCAATAGGGGGCACTGTCACCATTAATAAAAAAATGGTTCTAGGTGTTCGAGTTCATCTTAAAGGGGTTTTACGGCTATTTTGGAGTTTATGTGTAAAAGTTGTGAATATTTAACCTCATTTGTGACCTTGTTTAAGAAAAATAAAGCGTTATGTCCTGCAGCAGTTGTCCCAAAACTGTTCAGCTTCTGACCCACAAAATGCAGAATTTAAATAGTTTTATTGTTTTTATTATTGCTTTAGAAGAATGAGTTACAGCAACACTTAATTTCCTTTTCAGATTAATCAAGTATTCTTGAATTTGAACTTTTATTTATTTCTCTTTTTGAATTTAGAGCAAGAACTAGTGGATCCACTTTGGAGAAATAGTTGAGCTAAAGCCTGGTTTCAGAGGGGGTTTGGGAGTTTGGTGCCATCTAAAAACAACTCAAACTGTCAGAAGTTTCTTTAAAGGTTATCTTATCTTTGCAGAACATTTCACATTGCATTACATGTTGAACACAACAGAATTATTCAAATATTCCTGCAGGAAGTGTCCCAGGCTGCAATGGAGACAACTGCTTGTGCACGCTAGTAAGACAAGAATTCTGTCCACGATGTGTTCACAAATTTTTGTGAAATCTTTGGTATTGCATAATAATTTTGGCAGAATCATTAATACATTTCTGCTCTATACTTTACCCCTGCATGCACTGGAAATAACCATAAAGTTCAGTTGAAATGACCGTGGTGCGAAGATTAAAGGGATTCTATGACGCTTTGGCTTTTAGCACCCCCTAGTGTCCGTTAGTGAAACCAAAAGTGAAACTTATCTTCTTGCTGTGCGTTCATCTTTTTAACACCTTAATCTAACTGCTGAAACATCTCCTCAGCCTTCATTAGTGTCTACAGGAGCGGTTCATCACTAAATCAAACAAATCAGCTGTGTTCATGATCTAAAACATGCAGGAAACATGCTGGAAGCAGACTGCAGCACTGGCATGTCAGCTCTATTTTTTTCCAGCAGGGACCAGACCAGCACTCTGAAGTTGCAAGTGCGGTATTCTGGCCACAGAGGGAGGTGGGGGTCTGAGTGACATTTCATTAACCCTGTAAAGGGTCATTTTAGCACAAACTGGCTCAAGAACATGATTTAAAAATATAAAACGTAACATAATATGCCTTTAAACTGCTATAAAATGTTAGGGACTGGAGCTGGTTTCAGGTGCTGGCCGTTAGTGCATCAGTCCTGAAGGATGGCAAAGCAATGCATGTGTAAAGAGGCAATACAGGATGCTATCTACAACAGGTAAGATACTAATTAAAATTTTTTACACAGAAATCCACTTCAAAATGCTTGAAAATGTTCTTGAACTGCATAAAGTGAATTGAGACAATATCCCTGCAACCCAAACACATTTTAAAGTCCATCCATCCATTTTCTCCCGCTTATCCGGAGTCGGGTCGCGGGGGCAGCAGCTTAAGGAGGGAAGCCCAGACCTCCCTCTCCCCAGCCACTTGGGCCAGCTCCTCCGGGGGAATCCCAAGGCGTTCCCAGGCCAGCCGAGAGACATAATCTCTCCAGCGTGTCCTGGGTCTTCCTTTGGGTCTCCTCCCGGTTGGACGTGCCCGGAAAACCTCACCAGGGAGGCGTCCAGGAGGCATCCTAATCAGATGCCCGAGCCACCTCAACTGGCTCCTCTCGATGTGGAGGAGCAGCGGGTCTACTCTGAGCCCCTCCCGGATGGCCGAGCTTCTCACCCTATCTCTAAGGGAGAGCCCAGCCACCCTGCGAAGAAAACTCATTTCGGCCGCTTGTATCCGCAATCTCGTTCTTTTGGTCACTACCCAAAGCTCGTGACCATAGGTGAGGGTAGGAACGTAGATCGACCGGTAAATCGAGAGCTTCGCCTTTCGACTCAGCTCTCTCTTCACCACGACAGACCGGTACAACGCCCCCATCACTGCAGACGCAGCACCAATCCGCCTGTCGATCTCACGCTTCACCCTTCCCTCACTCGTGAACAAGACCCCGAGATACTTAAACTCCTCCACTTGGGGCAGGAACTCGTCCCTGACCTGGAGAAGGCATTCTACCCTTTTCCGACTCAAGACCATGGTCTTGGATTTAGAGGAGCTGATTCTCATCCCAGCTGCTTCACACCCGGCTGCGAACTGCTCCAGCGAAAGCCGGAGATCACGTTCTGACGAAGCCAACAGGACCACATCATCTGCAAAAAGCAGATACCTGATCCTTAGGCCACCAAAACGGATCCCCTCACCACCTTGGCTGCACCTAGAAATTCTGTCCATAAAAGTTATGAACAGAATCGGTGACAAAGGGCAGCCTTGGCGGAGTCCAACTCTCACCGGAAACAAGCCCGACTTACTGCCGGCAATGCGGACCAAGCTCTGACACTGGTTGTACAGGGACCTAACAGCCCGTATCAAGGGGCCTGGTACCCCATACTCCCAGAGTACCCCCCACAGGGCCCCCCGAGGGACGCGGTTGAACGCCTTCTCCAAATCCACAAAACACATGTAGATTGGTTGGGCGAACTCCCACGCACCCTCCAGGACCCCCCTAAGGGTATAGAGCTGGTCCAGTGTTCCACGGCCAGGACGAAAACCACATTGCTCCTCCTGAATCCGAGGTTCGACTATCGGACGGACCCTCCTCTCCAGAACCCCTGAATAGACCTTACCAGGGAGGCTCAGGAGTGTGATCCCCCTGTAGTTGGAACACACCCTGCGGTCCCCATTTTAAAGTGTTTTGCAAATTAAAATGCACAGAAATTGATCCAAAATTGAAATAATTAATGCCACAAGATATTTGTAAGATGCGCTAACCTTTTTTTTGTGTGAGTGCAATTGGCAGCCCATCTGCAAACACACTTGATTTGTGCTATTACTGGCAAATTATTCAGGTCAAGGCTGCTGAGTTTAGTTATGATCCACAGGGAGAAAGGGAGAGAGCAAAGGCTGAAATGGAGACTTGATGTTTAACACAAGTCATCTGAAGTCTGTAATAATCCCATAATGTCAGCTGCATTATTCATTAGGCGATTTCAGTCTGGGGAGTATTATATCAAGAGCAACAATGTACGAGGCCGTGTGCAGGTTTAGCAGTCGGTGCTTTTATGGAACGTCTCCAAAAATGTGCGCGATTGTGTCCAAATACAGAGAAAACCAGATAAATGATCAAGTTAGTTTTATTAAAACTAGTAGAAAAAGAAAATATAACTTCAAATATTGATTGTGTCAAATTTGGAACAAGCTCTACCAGACTCTTTCTGTGAGGGACAGGATGGGGACATCAGGACGTCCTAAAGCAAGAACTGACATTTAAACCCACACTGTGCTTAATGCTTTAAAATCCCCGCTCCACGCTGAAGTCGCACATGAATCCTATCACTCCAAGCATCAGCGAGGAACGCTCTAAACTCCAGATTTAGGTTCAGGAGCCCGGAGTGGCTTCTGCTGAAAGCACAGCCTTCATGCATAGTACTACTGAAGCTATTCTTGTGAAGGGGAGGGCACACCCATGCATACACACACACACACACACACACACACACATACATGCACGCTCTTGCAATATCACAGCTAGCGTTTCATAAAAAGGACAAGGTGGGAGAAGTACTACATCTGTAACCCTCCCCCACCTCTCTCCTTCAAATAAAATAAAGAGCAGCACACACACACACACACACACACACTCAAGTATCCCTCTTGGCTTGCACTGCAACTTTGTGACAGAAAGACGTCTCACTCCAGGAGTGCAGTATTGCATTGTCAGAGGTGTGTGACAGATATTAATGTCACGGAAGAACATGATGGATGAAATTCCTTTATGATGTTGCTTTCTATCTCCGGTTCTGTCTCCCAGAGCCTGGCACGCTGCAGACAGCCCCTTAATGAGCTCTGGAAGCATCCATATCCGCTGACAACCCTTCCTTATCGGCCTCTTTGCCTAAAACCGGTCAGGGAGATGGATTTCTATGACAGAACATCCAAACACTTTGTCAAATGAGCTTTTCTCTAATTATGAAGAGAAATGGGATTGTTTTAGACATAAAATGCATCTAAAATAGAAATTAACAAAAGGGATGCAAATTATAAAAGTATCCTTACCCATCTTTTACAGGAAGATGCTCATTAGTATGACAGGGACTGTAAAACCAGCTGCAGTGGTTGTCTTATTAACTTCCTTTTATTGGGTTTAATGTTAACATTCCTGTTTAAATTAGATTTTTCTTTTAGAGGAAAATAAACATTCATATAGTCTGCATGTCTTGTTTTATTAAGATTAATAAAATAAAGTGAAAAATGCAATAAATGCTAAAAAAATGTTTTAATGTTTCCATATTAGGTGATGCTTGATGCACAAAAAAGAATCAGCAACAAAAATGCAATAAAATAAATGAAAGAGCTTCTGCACATAAAAGAAAATAACAATTCTATGCATTACTGACTGAGTTTGCTGCAACCCTGTTTTGTCTTTATCCACTAGAACAGAAAACATATGACTCCTGTGTCCTTGTGGTTTTATTGTAAAGCTGAACTGACCCCTAGTGGTGGAAAACGGTACTGTTTTCAGCCATAACAGAACTATTCCCTCCTCATTTATTAAAACAGCTCATTAATGGGATAGTTCTGCACTTCACCCCCCTCATTTGCACAACAATACTCAAAGAATCCATTTAAAGCCAGAAATTAAATCCAGATCCTTCTGCAGATGGATAAAAGGATGGAAAATATCCAGTCCTGGAAGTTTTAGGGATGATAATGTAATCGTTTTCGATGCAACTTTTATTCCAATCGTTGCCGTTTTCAGCACATGAATTATGGAATTAATGATTTTTAACGTGTATTTTTTATTTTATTTTAAACTTTTAAAATTTAAAACCAAAGCATAAAATATCACTTAGAAAATCATCTAAAAATATTCTGTTTCCAACAATAATATCCCAGGAATTGTCTACATTTTATGGAAAAAGCTGAAACGTTTACACATAAAATTTCTTGTCCATACAGTAAATTTATTTTTGTTATATGAAGTATGAAGGGATGAATTTTGTGAGAAGTAAAAAATAAAAACATACTGATATTGCCCTCAAACTTGGTAAAACCTTCACATAGGATGAATGGACAGCAGACTGGAAGAAGAAGCACAAATATTTAGTTGTTTTCTGCCATAAAGAATCGGTATTCTTGAAGAATAAAGATTCTGTAAATCAAAAACAAAACTTCAAAGATTTCTTTAAACAAACATTTTGACACTTTTTCTGCAAAATCTCTACATTTAAAGGTGTAGAACACTTGTTGACTCAATACGTTTGCAGTGGTCTCTGGTAGGAATGAATGCCTTGCAGGCCGTACTCGGGGCAAAGAAAGCCCAGAAGTGGCAGCAGACGGCACGGCAGGATCTGGAGTCTTGTTTCCTGATATTTGAACATCTCGCCTCAAACTGGACAACAGCAACGCGACTTTACCATTGACTTGTAACGTTGATGTTTTATCTCCACAAATAACACAAGCCTGGAGGAGTTCTGCTGTGTGGTGGAGTTGCTAATGCTAACGGTTAGCTTCTACTAGCTGAGACGTTCTCTGCTGTTTCCTGGACGCTAAACCAACAACAGCCTTCCCCGTCGTGAGTCAAGATGGGTGAGTCCATGAATGTTAAGTGACAGTGTGACGTAGATCTGTCAGGATTTTCTAATCCTAGAGTTTCACCTAGAGTCTATTTTCCATCAGAAGCTAATGCAGGAGATAGGTGGAGGAGACTATTTTCATGTTCAGCCTGCATGAAAAACTCAGAGTGACTGAATATAATCAGAAATAAGATTGAAAAATGATTTTTCAGTGAGCCACACCTTTAATGTGACGCACCTGTTTCTGATTTGTATCAGCACACCTGTTCCTAATGGATTTCTGTATTTAAGCCCTTTTGTGTCACACGTCTGAGTCAGATTTTCATGATCCCAAACTGAGAGAGAGGTTCCAACCGATTATGCCATCCTAGCTAACCGCTAACAGGCAGCCGCCATCGCTTGATCTGACTGATTATAATCAGAAATAATCATTAAAAATGTTTTTTCATTGAACCACACCTTTAATATTCTTTTTCATTTTTATAGAGTTCTCTTGAATTTGAAGTCAGTCTTGAAGTTTGTAAAAGTTTTGAGTCATCCACATTTCTATTTATTATTATTATTATTATTGCTGTTATTATTATTATTATTGTTATTTATATTATTATTATTATTATTATTATTATTATTATTGCTGTTATTATTATTATTATTATCATTTTTATTATTATTATTATTATTATTATTACTATTATTATTATTATTATTATTGCTGTTATTATTATTATTATCATTATTATTATTATTATTATTATTATTATTGCTGTTATTATTATTATTATTATTATTGTTAATATTGTGTTTATTATTATTATTATTATTATTAGTATTATTATTATTATTATTATTATTATTATTGCTGTTATTATTATTATTATTATCATTATTATTATTATTATTATTATTGTTATTATTATTATTATCATTATTATTATTATTATTATTATTATTATTATGTCCCCAGCTGATAAGTTAAAGGTTTTTAATTTATTTATTTATTTATTTATTTATTTATTTATTTATTTATTTATTTTCAGTTAAAATTGATTTAAAATAAAAAAAAATTCTGTTCCTTACAGACAAAACTTCCACATAACCTACTTTAGATCATTTATTTTAGGTCTATTTGTCCACTTTTCATTTTCCAGCTCACAATCTCAAGCACTTAAGCACAGACTGGACAAACATTAAGTGCAAAAGAAGCCAAAGTCCAAAGAAAAATTTAGAGACACCTTCAGAATCTAAACCACTTAAAAAAAAACTTCTAAATCAATGGACTAAAATATAAAGAACTCGGGGTAATACACATGTTTAACACCAGAGGGCACTAGAGTCTCACCAGAGGATCTCCTCTAAATCAGATTTTCTGTTACACTAAAAAACCACAGAGGAGTGCTTCAGCAGATTTACTATTAGATGTAATTCTGCAAATTCACTCAGCACAAAACATTTTTTTTCACTCCCTTACTGCAAAACTGGATTTTCAGCCGACATGTGGTCAGGACGAATGAGAATCAGACATTACAAATTCACACTCCCCGCTCAGCGGAGGTCAGCCGAGCTCACAGCTATTTCCTGTCCACAGGATATTAACACCTGCATATCTGTCCATCAAAGGCCTCTCTCTCTCCTCAAATCAGCCATTTCCTGCGCACGCCCTCTCACTCACCTTCTCCGCTTTATTGTTCATCTCTGATGTGTGACGGAGTGCAGTGAAGAATGTGTCTGTGCTGACACATGATTGGTAGCTTTCCTGCTGTGCCAGGAAGTAGACGTTTCTCCCTGGCTCCTTCCCTTCCCTGACCCGCAGTCAAACATGTACATATTTATGGGCGGGGGAGTGACTTTAAATTCAGAGGTAGGCTGCGTCTAATGGCTGCATTGAAGGGACAGTAATATCTGCTGATTTGGGTCTGATTGCAGCAGGAAGGCGCTGAGAGTGTCGAGATCCGAGGAGCAAGGGAGGATCTTGTGGGTGAGGAGGTTTTCCGAATTTTAAATTCATGCAATTATTATGCAAGATGGACCAGGAGTGATGTAGAATTAAAAAGTTGTTTTACTTTAGGACCACGCGTGTTTTAGCCCCTCCAAACCAAGAGTGGGTCCATCCTGCTGTTGATCATCCCAGAAAGAGCGAGCAGGGCCTATGCACTGGAGGACGGAGGGTAAATATTTGTTTAGTGCTCTCTCCGTTCTGCTCTAGACCTCTGTGTGCCTCTTAAGAAAACTTTCACTAGCGCAGGAGCAACCAAAGCAAACAATTCCACATCGCGCCGTCTGGCTCGCCACGGACCCTCGTGGGTTTGTTTGCTCAGACGGCCGCCATGACAGACGGAGCAACGCTGGGAAGGAAGAAGAAAAGTGAGGAAGAAAGCAAGCATACAAGAGCAGGAGGAGGAGGAGGAGGTCAGGACTTATGGAGGTCTTCGTCACAGATGGTGTGCTTGTCCTATTCCCAGCAGCTTTGCTCTTCACAGAAACAACACCCAGAGATTTTATAAATAAACCTGGCATATGCTGTAACCCGTCGCTCTTAGGAAAAGATGACGAAGACGTGCCGTTTATGACTTTTAAAGGACGTTTTCCTCCTTAAAGGCTTTAATTTACAGATAAATTACATCATCTTTGAAGATGTCAGCACAAAACGTGTCATTCCAAGGCAGCTCTCCACCTATTTGTGCAGGATTGAATGTGGCTCTCCTCCTCCTCCTCCCCTCGGCTCAAGCCTATTTTTTTTTTGTTGTGCGTTACGAGCGGAGGGGTTTGAAGGAGCAGATCAGAGGATGCTGTAGAGGCTCACTGAGCACTGGGGTGAGATTAGCTCTCTCACAGAGGAATCAAGCTGACCTGGGAGGCATGCCATCAGAAGGACAGATGGATGAGAACTATTGACCTGCTGACCTGCATCAGATTCTCACTAACTCATGCTAATTCGCATGCAAATGGCTACAAATGCCCGCTTTGACTTTTTCCTCCATCTCCATGCCATCTTTTACTTGATTTTAAGGATTTTTGAAGCATTTTTTAAGAAATAGAACTTTTTTCACTAGCTTCCAAACATGCATAGATGATGCAGCATTAACACACACGCAGCAACAAACACGTTTTCCCTCGTGGCGTGCCCTCATGGTGGTCGGTTGCACTTCTAAAGGCTTAATCTGTTGGTCCCACCTCCCTGGTTAAGAGAACAAAGGCCCCTCTCCCATGACACAAAGAAGCTCACACACCCCTACACACACGTCCGACTCCAGCTCCAGACGGACCACCCATCCTTGAAGACCACAGCCTTCCTCACAGAGGAGAAACAGCAGCAGCGGTTAATGACGACACCAACGCTACGCTCATCGTTCCGAGCTTTAAACGGGTCGCTCACACACTCTTTGTTGGAATTTCATTATTGTGGCCGAAAAGGTGATCGGAGTCCCTAAGAGGCCTTGATCTAGAGGGTAGCTGGAATATGTGGAAAAAAGCATCAGGAAGCAGCTGTGCATCTTACAGATGTTCATTCTGTTTTGGAACTGCCCCACAACAAAAAAATAGTAAAATAACTGATTTTGTGCATTTTTTACAATTAATTTATAATAGGATGCATTTTTTTATTTATAAAAATAGAGAATTTTCTAGATGATTGAGCAAAAATCTAAATGAAAATCTTGAGTTCCATCAACACAAAAAGACGAATAACTGTGAATTAAAGTAAATATTTATTTTCCCCTCAGTGATTTTTTCCTCATCTCTCCCCATCAACACCTTAGTGTTCTTAGTAAATATATTTTTTTATTTAATCATCACATTTTGCATTAAAGTGATAAAATATAGGCAAGGCAGCTTTATCCGTACAGCACATTTCATACAGAGGCAATTTCTATTAGTGAGAATAGCATAAACATTCAAATCACAATTAAAATAAACAAATACATTTCAGATTTAAGAATAAAAAGACAAAGATAAAGGGTGAGCGGTTACAGTGCAGAAGGTGCAGCATAAGAATCATGAAAGTCTCCAGTTTTGATATAAAAGTTACTAGAGTTGGGGCACATTTGAGGTCATGAGGAAGCTGATTCCATCTGTGTGCAGCATAGTAGCTAAAAGCAGCTTCACCCTGTTTGGTTCTGACCCGGTTCTACCAGCTGACTGCTTCCTAAGGATCTCAGAGCCCTGCTGGGTGGAGATACAGGAAGGAGATCTGACAGGTATTTTGGCCCCATGCCATTGAGTGATGTATAAACTAGTAGAAGCACTTTGGAATCGACTCTGTAGTTTAAGTTTTATATCGGCTTAGCTTAAGTCTAGGGTCTGTTACGTTTGGTGTGATAACACAGTGAACTCCCAATAATCTCTAAATCATCAAATTTAAATGAATAAGGATCTTCTAACCATTTGAAAGCTGATTTTGTTAATCGGTCGTGGTTTTTGGTAAAAAAAAAATCTGATTTTATTTGGGCTTTTACAAAGAACTGATCTGTTTAAAATAAATAATTATTATATGCTTATTCAACCAAAACCTAGCATTGTAATAGCTATAGACTTTCTTCAACAATACAAAAAAAAAATAATAAATCAATCTACTGGAAAAATGGGAAACTGAAGCTTCACCTCCATCATCTTAGTTTTTTCTTATCATTGATAAGCAAATGCATTTTAACAATATGTCCAGCTGATGGGAATCTCATTTAAAAGCCCAACAATTATCCATTAAGCATCGCTTTAAAAGCCCACTACTGTGGAGAATGTGAAGTGTAACAAGATGTGACCAGACAAATGTTATAGAGGGGAGGATGTCTTGATCTATGCTAATTGTTCCTTTACGAGACAAGACAGCTTTATTTATATAGCACATTTCCTACACAAAGGCAGCTCAATGTGTTTTACAGCAGAACGTATAAATTACGTATCCAGTGCATCGTAAAAAAGAAAGCACAAAAATGTTCTGCTTCTGACCAAATAGTCACAGAGTCCTGATTGAGAATAATTTCTCCTGATACATGTGGATGTGACACAGCTGCTTTCTGGCCATCGAGGCTAAGGTGTCAGAAATAAATCCAAAAGTCACCACAGCAGCCTGAGCTACTGATGATGTGTTTAAGCCTTAAGATGTTTCACTGCTAAGACGAGAGGATCAAAGGGGGGAATCCTCGAGAATAAGAAATTAAATTATTTTATTCATGGATTAGGATGAAAATTATCAACATAAAAGGTAGGTGGAGCAATTAAAAGATGATGATGGATGAATGGATGGATGGATGGATGGATGGATGGATGGATGGATGGATGGATGGATGGATGGATGGATGGATGGATGGATGGATGGATGGATGGATGGATGGATGGATGGATGGATGGATGGATGGATGCATGGATGGATGGATGGATGGATGGATGGATGGATGGATGGATGGATGGATGGATGAATGAAAGCTCATGGTAAAAAATGTCCAAATTAAGACAAAATTTTCTGATGAAAAACATTTTTTTCTTTTAGTTGTGTGTAAATCTGCTCCTAAAGTGGTAAAATGGTAAATATCTTGTATTTGTACAGCACCGTCCAGGGTTCTACAACCCCTAAGGCACCACATAAATAATCATTCACACCCTGGTGATGATGAGCTACATGGTAGCCACAGCTGCCCTGGAACGCACTGATGGAAGCGAGGCTGCAGGCTCTACCAATCCCTCCAACCACCACCAGCAGGTAAGTTGGGTAAAGTGCCTTGCCCAAGGACACAACGACTGCAACAGACAGAATGGGACTTGATCCTCTGGTTATGAGACGGACACTTAACTCCTTTTAATCATTTTATTGTGTTTGTATAAATAAACATCAAATCAATTAAAATATGCTTCACCTGCATTGTTTTTGTTTTGTCATCATCATCATCATCCTAAGTGTCATGACAACTGGCCATCAGGGTTTATCACTTTTTACAACTATGCAAATTTGTTATCCAGCCCATCTCCCAGAGTCCAGAGTAAATATAGTTATTTATACATGTCCAAGTGTGTTTTAATGATTGAAGCAACCTTTGCAGCAGAGACCCTCCTGTGCTCACTGGCTTTGTATTCCCTGGAGGATTCTGCTTGACTGGCTGAGTAACTGCATTTGTTTGAGCTGAGCTTTCTTCTCGTTTACTCACAGCCTCTGCTGAGTTGCCTGCCGGATCTTCGTAATCCGCAAACAATTATCATATTTGCTTCAGCCGATGACTCAGGTTTTTGTTTACTGATTGAAAATGAACAATTTGCACAGCTGGGTTTTGTAGCAAACACCTTTCCTTGTCTGGCAGAGGTCCATCTGCATACAGAACCGGAGCGTCGATGTTTGTGAAGGTGAAAAATTCAGGCGTACATAAATAATCAGGACATATTAAAAAACAACATCATATTGTGAGTTTTTATTTTCATGAAATTCAAGATTGTGGCAAAAAAAATGTCAAAACCTGAAATCTGTCATTTTTGCTCTTTTTTTTATTATCAGAAGATGTTTTTATTGCCATTGTCACTGAACGCAGCTCACTGACTAGGAACTTGTCTAGGTGATAAGGTGCAATATAAACACACATAAAAACACATAATAGGTAATAAATGGTAGATTTTATGTACAATTAGCAGCAGGATAAAAAAATTGTGCAACATGCTATTACAGTGACTGGTATATAATGTGCAGGTTAATGGAGATATCATTATCCAGCAACTTTTACCACTGACAAAGGATTTCATGTACAATGCATGCACAATGAATGTACAATGCATGCACAATGAATGTACAATGCATGCACAATGAATGTACAATGCATGCACAATTAATGTACAATGCATGTACGATGCATGCACAATGAATGTACAATGCATACACAATGAATGTACAATGCATGCACAATGAATGTACAATGCATGTACGATGCATGCACAATGAATGTACAATGCATGCACAATGAATGTACAATGCATGCACAATTAATGTACAATGCATGTACGATGCATGCACAATGAATGTACAATGCATACACAATGAATGTACAATGCATGCACAATTAATGTATAATTCATGTACGATGCATGCACAATGAATGTACAATGCATGCACAATGAATGTACAATGCATAAACAATGCATACAATGCATGTACAATGCATGCACAATGTTTTGTTTATTTTTAAATATCTGGCTAAAAATGGTTATCGAGAAGATTTTAAGCGGCCAAAAATTATCAAAAAGTATTTAAATATCTTACAGTCTAAGATTCAAATAAACTCTGTTTGAAGAAGCTGAAAAAAATCTTGCAACCATGTAAAATTTTCTTGATTTATATTCATGAGCCGTCCTTCCTGTGTCAGCTAGTGAGCAATAATCGCTTCCTTGTGTAAACAGTGTGAAATGATGCATAGTCCCAAAGGTCACAGAGCTCCTTAGACAGAGTCAAAGAGCACGAAATTACTTATTAGGCTTCAAGGAAAAGAAAAATAACCTTTTGTTTGCAAAGTTGACATAAATGTAGGAAAAGTTTTATTGTAAGTTGCAATTCATTGCCAAGCATGACTGCTTTTGACTCTGAACTGGTAAAGAAAACAAAATAATGACAATATCTGGGGATTTGTAACTGATTTCCTTGTTTAGTAACTTGTTTTTGAAGCCACCAACACATGATTTGTATTTTTATTTAATAAAACAAGTGTGTATCAAATATATTTACTCGTTTTTGACCAAACCATTGTTTGACAAGTTTTGGATTATTTTCCTAGATCCTGCTAATTGAAGCAGTGATGGAAACAGATTTAGAGACGGATCACAATAGAATTGTAAAATAGAATATATCTTCAATCAGATTCTGATTCTATCTCAAGCTCCTCTTCCCATTGGTGCAGCATCCCAATTCTGACAACAGGCACTTTTGGTTTAGTGTTCCAGTTCTTCATTAGCACACTTTCCTCAGATATAGTGTTCCAATTCTGACAAGAAGCACTGTCCTGTTATACAGTGTTCCAATTCTGACAAGAAGCACTGTCCTGTTATAGTGTTCCAATTCTGACTAGAAGCACTGTCCTGTTATACAGTGTTCCAATTCTGACTAAATGCACTTCCGACAGCAGTGTTTGCGAAAACACGTCGGACAGTCATTAATTACTGATGTTGTTGCAAGATGGCAAACTATTGCACTCCCTCTAATGCCGGAGGCATTTTAACATAAGTGTGAAAACTACCGTAAAACTCCCGAGTGTTAACACCATAAGTCACAGCAAATAGGTAGGTTGATGCAGTAACTCACTCCCCACACCTGAAGCTCTCACCAACTCTAATAATTCAACCAATGCGCCTCTTAAAGCAACAGTAACGCTTGGAATATACTTGCTTTTTAACGACGCATACGCATGTTTAAAATGGCTGCCTCGCATAACTTGCGTTGATTTGAAGCGTCGTTTGTGCGTGTCCCCTGAAATTAACGCAACGCATTCGAACGCTGCAATATACGAGTAACCACTAGGCGGAGTTGACAAAACGAGACACACTCACCATGGTGACTCCAGTAACCAGTTACTGATCTCTTCTATTGACGCCAAGTTTGTTTTAGTTGCACCCACTTACCTGGCTCTCTATCTGGTCTGAGAACTCTAGTGTGCCCCCTAGTGGAACACTCCAGTACTACATGCAGTGCAGCAGCAAGTATGTGAAAGAAGACGCAGCCTGCATCAATGCGAGGTTAAAAACCAAGTATATTCCAGGTCTAACAGCACTCACAATAACCCTTATGGATCATTAAAATATTTTTGAAATATTCTCAGAACACTGTAGTAGCGTTCCAATTCTGGCAATATGTATTTTCCTCTAATAAAGTGTTCTAGTTCTGAAAATACTGCCATCGTTATATGTACAGATAAGCTCTGATTGAGTCTATACATATTTTCTCACTTTCCAAAATCTTACATTTTCACCGCCCTAATGTCTCATTAGCAAAGAACTTGAGCTGCTCCATGTTTTTCTAAGTATTAGACTTTCTAATAAAAAGTTGAGTTTTCCTACTTCTGCCATAAAAGCAGCTTCAAAAGCCTCATCATGCATTTAAAACTGTTATTTTATATCCTTCGTTTCTGCCTAACTGGCATTGCAAAACCTTTATAAAATTATATTAACACCAACAATTTTGAGAAAAACAAGAAGTAAAGTTAGGTTTTGATCAAGTTGGACACAAAATGTCAATCATTTGTTAAACTCTAGAAAATGTTGCGTTGATGAAAATAGCATTGAGTTGTGCTGCCAGAACATTCAACTCTCCTGAGGATTTAGCTTGTGTTGGTTGAGTTTTATAATGTGTGAACTTGTTTAAAAACGGCTTAAGTGTGTCTGAAAATCCTATTTTTTGCTTTTATTTAACCTCCAAATCAGCCGTATCTTTACATGTCTTTTACTTTTTGTAATTCAAATGAGCTCAGACTGTATAAAACCCACCCCTACAGGCTGAGACAAACATTTGCCAATGCCGTTGGCCAACTGTGAAAGAGGAGAGAACTGTTGGATGTGTTGCAGAAGATTTCCAGCTCTGTGGCTGCTGCCAACTCATATATCTGGGCGGAACTGTTTGGCATACAGCTCCCCATATCAACCAGCGGATCTGTTGCCTAGACTTGGAAATTATGTCAAAAAATTTGTTCATTCTGCTCAGCTGAGCTGGTACTATCTGACTTTGGGAGGGGATGGAAGAATCATGGGGGGGAAGAAAAATCAGAGGATAAACAAGGAGGGGTTTCAGCCAGATTTAGACTACTGAGCTGAAAAGAATCTCACAAAAATTCAGGAAAGCAGATTATATTCCAGTCTTAATCCAGCATAGTAATTATCATCCCTAACATCAAGCAAATTCTCTAATATACTCATTAATATACTTGGAAAGTTAATTTCTTCTAACTCAGACCTGAATGCTCAAATCAGGCAACAAGATTGAACAATTAATTTATTTTCTATTATAATTATTTTTAATCATTTATTTTCGACAATTTTCAAATACAATTGCATAAGGTAAAAAATGCAAAAGCGCTATATTGATAATAATCTAAAACAAACATTTTTGTGTGTCAATAATGGTAATAATTATTGATATGTTTACATGAATCCTTCAGAAAACAGGAATTATTCATAGGGAAGTGATGTTAAATTTCTAATATTATCTAGGATTGTTTACGGTAATATTGTTGTTGTTGTTGTGGTTAGTATCATCATCATCATCATCATCATTATCTCCCTCATCATCATTATCTTCCTCATCATCATTATTATCATCATCTTCCTCATTATCATCATCATCATCATTATCATCATCATCATCATTATCATCATCGTTATCATCATCATTATCTTCCTCCTCATCATCATTATTATCATCATCATCTTCCTCCTCATCATCATTATCATCATCATTATCTCCCTCATCATCATCATCATCATCATCATCATCATTATCTTCCTCATCATCATCATTATTATCATCATCTTCCTCATCATCATCATCATTATCATCATCATTATCTCCCTCATCATCATCATCATCATCATCATCATCATTATCTTCCTCATCATCATCATTATTATCATCATCTTCCTCATCATCATCATTATTATCATCATTATCATTATCTTCCTCCTCCTCTTCATTATTATCTTCCTCATTATCATCATCATTATCACCATCTTCCTCATCATCATCATCATCATCATTATCATCGTTATCTCCCTCATCATCATTATTATCTTCCTCATTATTTTCCTCCTCATCATCATTATTATCATCATCATCATTATCTTCCTCATCATCATCATTATTATCATCATCTTCCTCATCATCATCATCATTATCATCATCATTATCTCCCTCATCATCATCATCATCATCATCATCATTATCTTCCTCATCATCATCATTATTATCATCATCTTCCTCATCATCATCATTATTATCATCATTATCATTATCTTCCTCCTCCTCTTCATTATTATCTTCCTCATTATCATCATCATTATCACCATCTTCCTCATCATCATCATCATCATCATTATCATCGTTATCTCCCTCATCATCATTATTATCTTCCTCATTATTTTCCTCCTCATCATCATTATTATCATCATCATCATTATCTTCCTCATCATCATCATTATTATCATCATCTTCCTCATCATCATCATCATTATCATCATCATTATCTCCCTCATCATCATCATCATCATCATCATCATTATCTTCCTCATCATCATCATTATTATCATCATCTTCCTCATCATCATCATTATTATCATCATTATCATTATCTTCCTCCTCCTCTTCATTATTATCTTCCTCATTATCATCATCATTATCACCATCTTCCTCATCATCATCATCATCATCATTATCATCGTTATCTCCCTCATCATCATTATTATCTTCCTCATTATTTTCCTCCTCATCATCAACATTATCATCATCATCATTATCTCCCTCATCATCATCATTATCTTCCACATCATCATCATTATCATCATCATCATCATCATCATCTTCCTCATCATCATCATTATCATCATCATCATCATCATCATTATCATCATCATCATCATCATTATCATCGTTATCTCCCTCATCATCATTATTATCTTCCTCATTATTTTCCTCCTCATCATCAACATTATCATCATCATCATTATCTCCCTCATCATCATCATTATCTTCCACATCATCATCATTATTCTCATCATCATTATCTTCCTCATCATCATCATTGTCATCATCAGCATTATCTTCCTCATCATCATTATCATCGTTATCTCCCTCATCATCATTATCTTCCTCATCATCATTATTATTATCATCATCATTATCTTCCTCATCATCATCATTATTCTCATCATCATCATCATCATCATTATCTTCCTCATCATCATCATTGTCATCATCATCATTATCTTCCTCATTATCATCATTATTATCATCATCATCATCATCATCATTATCTTCCTCCTCATCATCATTATCATCTTCATCATCTTCCTCATCATCATCATCTTCCTCATCATCATTATTATTATTATCATCATCATTAATATTATTAATAATAATATTATCATCATCATTATTATTATTAATATTGTTATTATTATTATTAACATTATTATTATTATTATTATTATTATTAATAGGCTCAGTTAAACAGCAAAACATGTAAATGTCTCTTGTTTGTGTTTTGCAAAATACAGGAAACTGGTTGTTGTAGTAATTTGTTTATTTATTGCTGCACTTTCTTTATTTTTTTTAAGTGTTGATTGAAACTTTATTAAACTATATAATGTCTAATAGCTATTCAGTAACACTTTACATTAAGGGTCCATTTTTTAACGTTACTTAGTGAACTATTAGGCATTAATAAACAAAGGGTCTCGTTATTAACGTTACCAATATTAATATTATACCACTATTAAATGTTTTTAATGTTAGGACCAAGGGCCAGGGGGGTGTCTGCTTAGTAATGCATTACCTCATATGATTAAGCAGTTGTTATTACTTTATTTAATAGTTTATTAATGCTTAATAATGGAGTAAGTGACATTAATAAAGGGACCCTTATTGTAAACTGTTACCAACTATTCTATGCATTATTACAAGGATGTCTTTTTATCACTGCAGATTTACAATTTACTTCCTCTAATAAAAAAATATATAAGGCAGCATATGTGTGCATGTTTTAAATTAGTAAATGAGAATTTAATTGCTAATTGAAGGAAATGTGTAGTGGAACATAACTAAGTTGTGTGTTTTGCTTTGTTTTGTTGTTTTGCTATCTCACCAGTGAGCATTTCAACAGTTGTTCGGGGGGAACTTTGTGTCATTTGGTCTCTTTAGACTCAAAACTAGCACACATATTCTATCCTTCTCATGCATGCAGAACAGTCAGTCTCCAGTTGGAAATGTTAGGCTGCTGTTTAAATAGAAAACATGGGCTAATGGTAGACCTGCTGAGGCTACAATGGAGCGTAGCTAGATGGAACTGCAGAGCACAAAGCAAACATGCAAACACTTTTAACTGGCTTAGTTTATTGTCTTATAAAAGCAACACCATCAAACTGATATATTCTTTCTTTCTGATCATTTGTTTTTGCACATCACGTGCAGAAATTACACACTTGGAGTAGATCTGAGTTAGTTTGTATATTTGAAAGGATTTTGTGTTTTTCTACTTCTACAACATTTCCTAAACCAGTCTGTTTCATTCCTGCAAACTGAAATGTAAATGATGCCATATGGATTTTCACTAGGATGCAAACATATTTCCCATGATGCCAGCAGAACAGTTGTGCTTTGTATGACACTGCAGGAAAAGAATCATAGTTTTGTGGATAAACAAAGCTTTTAAATAGACAGCTGGCACAGAATCGTGCTGTTTACCATGACTTCCTTCCCACACACTGATTCTTGGCTGAGATTTCACCCTGAGAGATTGCTAGATTGATTATGGAGGCTTGTGTTGGTGTCTCATGTAAACACATGCTTGGCCTATTTCTCCTTGTAGGCATTCTTGTATCCACACCAATAAACCACTCTTTCCTGCAGCACAGTCTCTTATTTTCTGGACCAATTGCAGGGTTTTTGTGCCTTTCCTCGTTGCATTCTGGGACTGAAATGAGGTGACGCTGACATCCAAATGTCTTCTAAGTCTGTCTAAGGCATGGATTGTGCAAACAGTTCAGCTTTCATCTAAAAAAAAGACTTAAATGCTGTTCTGTTTGCAGTTTTTAGCATCTAAATGTAGATTTGTCTCTAAAACGCAACTTTCTATTAAAAAAAAACTCTTGCATTTTTCTATTTAATTATTTTACAATAAAATGTGGGGAAAAACATCTAAAGTTTTTTAAGGACATTTTAAGACTTTTTTAAAGACATTTTTCAAGTTATTAAAAGCAAATCCAGCTACAAAAATAAATAAAATAAAACGTTATAACTTAATATTTTTTCCACTTTAAATCAAGTTTTGTGTTCAGTTTCAGCTTAACCCGATTCAATCTGACCAGTGGGTGGCTTCAGAGTGCAGATGTGATTTTTGTTCAGTTTTTTTAACAAAATAAAAGCATAAAATTAGAATAATTAATGAAGTATTCTTAATTTTGATGAATGGTGGAAAAACGATTTTATGTTAGCTTGATGAGATCCATGAATATGTATTATTATATTTTTTGATGCAGATTTAAATGTTTGTTCCTGACTATAATCTAATTTTTTCACAAATATCATATTGATGAGTAACAAATCATGTTTAGTTTCAGCAGAGCATCAAAACCCTGAAGGACTCGGTGTAGGTGACACTTGATCTGTGAAAATGTTTTACGGGCGTTTGCAAAAGTTATTTCACAGGTTAGTGACTTTTATGCACTAGTAAAATGCTCTTTATACCCCTTGACCGCAACATAAATATAGTTTGCAACCTTTATTTTGTAGCACGCGTAGGAGTGTGAGGTGTTCATCTTTTGGTGAACAATTTTCCTTCAATTTGCAGCTTTTGACCTGTATTTTCTAATATAATTAACTAATAAAATTGATTGAATACATTTTAATATAATTTATTTTCTTATTTTAAGTTTAAAATAACACAGAGCAGTTTCCTGCTCCTTCGCCCTGCTGGTTGAAAATGGAATTACAACTACCGTTAACAGCCCTGCTGCAGCCTGCTGTAGCTAGCGCTAACAACAAGCTAATGCTAGCATGAGCCAACTCATAAAAAATAAACCACAAAGTAAAAAGATCCACAATGTTGGACAAAAATATTATTACTTACAAGTCCAGTAGCAACAAAGCCAGGTCATCATCAGTCTGTGATTTTGTAGCCTCCTTTAGCTCCCTCAAACTAGCGTAGGCCGCACTGATGTTCACTCTGGTTTTAGCTCTTTGCTTCACCTCCAAAGACATTACTCTGTTACTTTTACTACCAGGCTCCGCCATGATGCCAACAGAAAAAGCAAACTTCTTCTTTTTCTTCTTGTGTTTTTTATTGACGATTTGCTAACTGAAAATGCTAACCGCTAGCTTTAGCTAACAGCCGTAAAGCAGGTATAAGAGTGCCCCCTAGAACACCTACCCGCTCCACAAATTACTGAGATCAAAGCTCTAGCTTAACGTTAAAAAAAGCTATGTAATGTTTCTTTAAACATTCTCATGACTATCAAAAGAACTGCGTGCACAGTGGCTAACATCATGTTTGCATCCAGCTCCTGCTTAAGTAAACAGCTCTTCTCCAGCTGACAGAATTATGCCGCTGCAGCACCAGCAGAGTATAGGTGTGATGAGGCCAGTGCGAGCTTTGCCAGCTGTAAGCTGGACTGTGTGTGTTCCAGTGATTTATTCAGCCCCCCGCTGAACACCATGTAGTGGCTGAACACCATGCTGGTAGCAATGACAGGCTCCACAGCAATCTGCCAGAAACACAGCAGGACAAGTCAAGCTCCCAGCTTCTGTTCTGTCTCAGGAGCTGCATATCCAGGCTATTACTTTTCTTTCAACATCATCATCACCTCTCTCTGCCTTTGTCAAATCTGAGATGTTGTAGCATTTTCATTTTGATGCACAGAAAGTGTCACGCACACATTTCTTATCTAATTATAAAACATGCATTTAAAAATCTTCAGGATAAATTGAATAAATCTGAAAAAAAAAACACTTTCCAGTGGAAAACGTTGCAGCAGCAGCTTCCCCTCGTCCCCGTTCCCTCCACTCAGCCAGCAATCACTCTCTAACGACAGATCAATCACCGCGACCATATGTGGTGATGTCATCTTTGAGACTGAAAAGGGCAGGGGCTCGCCATGCCCATCTGCTTTGGAACATTCCAGCGCTTTAAACATTTGCATGGCTGTCAGATGGACAATAAAACCCAATTTTTCTCCAGCGAATACAAAGCAACTCGGCTGGCGTGAGACAAATGTAGTCACCAAAATATAAAAAAGGCTTAAATTTAGCACGTGTGTCATCTGTTTACATTTTGATGCATCTGCAAATCAATCTGAAAGCAGTAATTTTTGTTTTATTTCCTTTGAATCAACGACACACAGTTCACATGCACACCAAAAAAAAAAACCTGGAGACGTATCTCACGAGGAGTTTCATCACAATCTTTTCTTGTTCTACTCACACAATGGAGCAATTACCGCCAAACTACTCGCCACCTGTTAACACCCGAGTAAATATTCATTTTCTGTGGGGGTGGGAGCATTTTAGCCACCAGCCTGCTTGGTCTAGTAAATCAACCATTTGACAAGTCAATTCGAAGGGATGAGAAGAAGGTTAGTGAGCTTATGAAATGTAAATGCGTCGCTACCGCAGACAAACAAAACGCGAAGGGAGTGTTACCCCCCTGATTTGCCTCAGATATGAAAACGACATAAAGACGGTTGTGCTAATGTTAGCTGCCTTTAAATGAAAACTGTGCGTTTAAGTGCACACATACGGCACATGCAACAAACAGTCGTTTCTTAATAATTACAGAAATGCTTCCTTGGAAGAGCATGTGGAAGCGTTTACGTAAAAGTGAATTAAAATGTAAATTGGAGCCATATTTGCCGACCATGTGTTTAGTGCTCAGTGAGAGGAGCGAAACACGAGGAAAAGGGTTCGCTTTCAGGAAATTTGTTCTGATAATGCAACTATTATTCTGTCAGTGTTTAAGGAATACTTTCAAAATAAGTGTAATATGCCTAATCAGCTTAATATGTTTGATCTGTGTTTTATACCTCTCAACGCAACGTTCTTATTGTTTTAATGTCAACAAGGAGTATAGAGATTAGTATTTTCTTCGCCTCTAAAAGCAGGATTGGTCTTAGTGTCACTTTGTGTTATCTTAGTTAACCAATCATTCCCAAACCTCGCAATGTAGGACAAAAAAGTAACTATAAAAAAACACAACGTTGGATTTAATTGAGTAAATAGTCAAATAAAGCAAAGAAAAAAACTTACTGAACAGTTAATAGGCTAGATTAACCCTTTAATTGGCAGGTCAGCATGGTAAAGAACATTTGTCTTATAAAAACATGCATTGAAATTAATTGAGATAAAAGGGTCTCATAAATTTGCCCTGATAATAAAAAGTAATTTTGAGTCCATTATTAGCAACAAGAACAGGATCTTGGTCATTATTTCTACAGTAATGCTTTTATTTTGAAAAGTTTCATGTCTCACAAGTGCTGGTGAAGGTTCTCAGTCATCCAGGTCATGGTAATCCAAAGGGGTTCGAATGAAGTCATGGAAACGATCTAAATCAAATGGGAAAAACAGTTCCAGACCAGGTTACACCCTCCTGCATCTAACCCAAACAACCATTCTAACACAATAGGGCCCAACGACTTCAACGACTCCTCAGGAGGTAGGGAGGAGGGGTATTCATAGGTAGTTTCAGCTCCTTAAGCAACAATAGACAGCTACAGTTTATAAGCTCGACCCTCCCATATTCAAGTCAGAACTGACAAAGCTCCTCGGATGAAAACAAAGAAGTCCAGTTGCCTTCATTTGAACCCCTATGGACGTCTCACAAGTCTGACTTCTAGTCATTGGTGAATGAGGCTTTGTGGTGTTAGCGGGTCAACATCCAAGGTGCTTTATTTGCCATTGTTGGTAATTGGCCTGTTTTTATATAGTGCCTTCTAGGGTTCTACAGCCCCCAAGGCGCTTTACAACACAAGCAGTCATTCACCCATTCACACGCCATTTGTGATTAGCTACATTGTAGCCACAGCTGCTCTGAGACACAAGGAAGCGAGGCTGCTGAACACCGGCGACAACGGTCCCTCAAACCACCACCAGCAGGTATTTCTGCAACATTTCCAGGCAATTGGGGGTAGATTTGCAAAAGGAGCCCTGGTCAAGTCCAACAAAATCTAAATAAAAGATCAAATAATAATAATAACTAAGTACTACAAGGTACTACAAGACTTTAAATGTATTTTATTTCATCTGTGTTAGTCATAAAGCCTTGCATCAAAGGACACAAAATAAAAAAAATGCTGGTGGCTGAAATATACCTCTTTTGAATCGTGGTGGAGGGCTGCATAAAACCACTCCAAGGGCCACAAAAAGGCCTGTGAGCCACATATTGGACAAACGTAAACAAGCCACCAAAATCACTGATTGTACTAATACTATATTTGTGTATTTTATTACAAAAAGAGCTCTTTCTGAAAGGTTTCTGCACCGTGGAGCACCATGGGGCTCAATCCTCCAACAACTGCGACGCTTTATCTTATCTGGTGCCTAAAAGGTCATAAAATTGGATATCATAGACACAACAAAAGACTTTATGTTTCAGGAAGCTGTCGTGTTAGCCTGTTAGCATTTTGCTCCTTCTGCCATGTCCAGCTTTATTCTCCATAATGAGTGAATATGTGTTTATTTTTGTGCTTTACCTTTTTGTTGTCTGTAAATAAAATCTAATATCAAGCTGAAAGCAGTTTATGTAGCAGACTGCTGTTAGCTCTCTTAAACACTAAACGAGTTCATTATTATAATGTTTTCCCTGTTCAAGTCTCCACATTACAACGCTGTTGCGAGGTCAAAACACTGAGAATAATTCAGCATAATTGAGATAATCAACCTGCACTTGTAAAAAAAACTCGGATGATCAGTTAGTGACCTCATCACAGGATCTTTAAATTAAAAACTTGTCAAATTAGAAGAAAAACAAAACATCACTTTACGTTTTCTGCATTTATCTCCTTTGATACCACTCTCTTTACTTGATGTCACTGCTTTAAACGTCTGTATAAATTCTTTCTAAAGTCGTCACGGTGAAGTCGTCTAGACACACGGACACCCAAAACCTGTCCTCGAGCTCTCAACGCCTCATGTGCGCCGGCTCCAGTTCTGGATTCGTTCGGGGCTGGCCGTAATGAGCCGTGACCGGGAGGTGTTTTAACTCGAGGTTTGTAAATCAATATTACATTAAAAGGAACTGTTTTTATGTCTCTCACAACTTCCCAGCTCGTGTTTTATGGCCTCAGAAGTGTTTAGAGCTAGATCTAACATCCTTGGCGAAGCTGCACAGATGACAAAGTCAGCAGGAACTTTTTAAAGATTCCATTTCACCTTGAGTAACTGGATATTACCATCCGATCTGAGCCGAGCGTGAAGGTTCTATGTCTGTGCTTAAAGATCGTGCACGTTACAAATATCAATATTTCTTTTTGTGTTTCCTGGTTTGATGAAAGTTTGTTTTTCTGAGAAACGCTTCCCCTGATCCTAAGGTCCTGCCCCAGTCATCTTTTACCGTCAGCCTTTAAGGAATGAGACCACATCTGTCTCCGGTCACTACTTACACGCTCTTCCACCATAAAGTACTTCAAGTCACACACACACACTCACACACACACACACACATGTACTCCTCCTATCTCATGCCTAATTCAAACCTGCCTTATGAGTCCCCTGACAGACTCACACAAAGTCAGCTCAACACATGCACACAGACATTCAATCACTGGCAAGCAGCGCAGGCCACATATAAATCCATCTTGTAAAGCATCTTCCAGACCGTTCCCAGTGTGAATGAGATGTCCCAAAGCCTCGTGGTGTTATCAGACCTTTGCAAAGGCAAGAATGTGATCTATGCGCCCCTAATTGTTGCAGGAGGAGGTTTTAAAAGCACGCTGTGGATGGGCTAAAAAGACAAATAAATCCAAAGTTTGCGTATAAATCCTCACATTATGTCTTGTTTCCTTGAATAAAACGGCGATGTCTTTTTGGATGAATGTGCTTTTGGAAGAAATTCTCAGAAACCTCATTTATGAGTCAAAACAACCTGTATCCACGATGGATGGAAACTTCCACGGCGACCATCAAATGGCATGTTTGCCTTTAGTGTGATCTGATCTGTCTGAAAGGTTGTCAGCGATTTAGTTATCTTTATTTTCTTTTTCTTGCTTTCATCATGTCAGCATGTCAATAATCTCTATATCAAGTCTGATCAGCCTTGGCAGGTCCGGTGTTCGTGCCTTCCCTCAACAATAGATGGTTAGCCATGTCTGGTGTCGGCGGATCCCTGCAGTCAGGCTGAATAATCCACCAGGGTGACTCTGGTGCAGAAGGTACATGCTTCTCTGCTCTGTCTTTTCTGCTGCACGTGGGACGTGCTTCAAACAGAAAAAACACACCAGAGCATCTGCTTGAACAGAACTGATTGGTAACGACCTCACAATCTGGTATCACCAAGCTAGTACATCTCTTTTGCACTCGTTTTAAATGAAATACCACATTTCTAGAGCCTTGTGTGGCATCATTTGTTGTTCTCAGTCAGCATTATTTAAAGTTGAGGCACTCAAACTAACGAGAATACCTCAGTACATTTCAGTTAAACTATGTTCTCATTTTTATTTTTTTTTGCCGCAAAGTGTCACTTAAAGACCAGGTGATGTCTGCAGGCATGGCGTCTAGAAAGCAGCATTAAAGGTGCAATAAGTAAAACAGTCTAGTGTTTAAATCATGTTGGAAGGAAGGTTACATCAAAACAGATTTCCTACGACGTAGTCATTGTTTACAATCAGTCCTGCCTTCGTACTTCCTGGTTCAAGAGCCAATCATATTTGAGCCCGTGGGGTTGCCAAGTCTGCGCCAGCGTTGGTAATTCGATACCGCCGGCAAAAAGCAGTAGTGGAAAAAAAATGTTCGCCAGTAAACGGAGCGGCCCAGAAGTTATTTGCTGTACCCTGACCCCTACTTAACACTGGAAGCATCAGCGTTGCGTAATGGCAGCGGATCGGTTCACTCGCGAGTTTTGCTGCGTGCCAGTGCACACCAGAAGAGACTCAGCCGCGAAGCGGATTCTAAGACGTGCATTTTGCTGGACTTGCAAGATCATAAAATCCCTTGAGACTTCAAAGGTCACAGTTTGTTTATGCCATCTGCTGTTAAACCAAAAATAAGGAAATCACATTTGACGTCGCTGTTTGATGTCATATATGATGTTGTTCCTCTCTACTGCCAGGATTAAACCCATAAAAAACACACCGTTGCACTTCTCGAATGATGCAGGGAGTAAATAATCTACATAGATATGAAATTGTATCGCTGCAATAGTCTTTTATTTTGAAAATTATCGTACGTTTTACACTGAAACCGCCTGAGATTTCCTGTCTAGACATTCATTAACTGCGGAAATTGATATGTCCCAGAAGTGGCTTGCAGCAAAAATAGAACCTGACCCTGGCCGTTTCTCAATATGTGTACTTGTCTGTACTTGTGTACTCCCGTCCTCGTGAAACGTCATCAACGATGGTCCAAGTACTGTTCCAATCCTAAGTACATATAATGGCAAGTTCGCTCAAAGTTCCCGGATATGTTCTTGCTCCGCCCATTGTATCGAGGATGCACTGATGGGTCCTTCTGCGGACTTGGGACAGCAAAGTTTCCCATAATGCATTGCGCCGCTAACCGTTATACTCCGAACGGCAGAGGAGAAAGCTCATAACTGTTGTGTTTTATATCAGAAATACAAATAAATCAATACAAAGTTGTCTGTTATTGTAAATAATTGCGTATAACCTGTAAAATTTGCTGTGTATTTGTTTTTTTCTTCTTTCAGAGTCTTCACGATCCCTCAAAATGCTAATGGGCTAACCCACTATCAAAATAAAAGCATCCTTGCTTTGTTTTGCTGAAAAAAAAAACTTTTTTCTTCATTTAACAGCAGGAAATGCTGATATTTTATCAGTTTTGATGAAAAGTGGACCAAATATAATACAAATAATACGTTTTCATTGTTTTTTTGTCATTTAAGGAACAGACTAGACTTTTATTTTTATGTCAGGTCGTTTTTTTTAACCGTAGCAACAAGCAGCGCTTGTTACCGTGAGGCAAAGAAGTACGCTTGTTCCAAATGCCGTCCTCGTCCTCCCGTACTCGGCAGAACGGACTTTCTGGTGTCCTAGCCAAGAACATACTTGTCAAGTACACAAGAACGTACTAGTGTCCTTGAGTATTGAGAAACGGCCCCTATCTTTAGTGGCACAACGCGGCATGCCGCTTCTGGGATGCGCCTGAAAATGTCCACGTCGCGGCTGGTTTGAATCACCCCCATAGACTATAATGGATCCTATTTGAAGCAGCGACGTTCTGCTGCTGTTCTGCGCCGCTGCTGCTTCCAGTGTGACGTAAGGGTAAGAAGCCATGGCATCCTTTTTGTTTTACTCTAATATTGGGCAAAGAAGGCTAGAGGCTAACATTGAGCTAACAATGCTAACAGTAAATTAAAAACAAATAGCTCTAAAACAAATATCTCAAGCTACTTCATCAATAACCTCAATATTACACCTTCACTTGGCACCGAGAATCACTGAACTCTAACTGGCAACAGTTGTTCAGAACAGACTTGTTTGTTTTGAAACAAGGGCTGCAGTACCCACATTTGACCACAGGGTGTCATAGTCACTTTATGCACCTTTACGCTCTGGAAACTGGATTATTCCCATTAAGTGTACAGATTTCTTTGAGATATCCAACTAGAACAAAAGCTGGAGTGAACAACAATTACCCCCCCCCCCCCCTAGCGGCTGGTTCCAGTTCACGTTTTGGGTCCTGCTTTACCATGTAAATTATTTTTTTATTTTTTGCTAAAATATAAAAACAAATGAGCAAATTACTCCAGGTATTGACTTTCTTTTATCCCAAAAAATATTTACCAGCAAATGTTTTGGAACAAGTTATCCATTTGTTTGTCTCGTGTCGGCTGGACTACTGCAATTCCCTCTATTATGGTCTGGAACACTCCACTTTGCATCGTCTGCAGTTGGTCCAAGATGCAGCCGCCCGTTTGTTAACAGGTACAAGGAAGCGTGATCACATCACACTGGTGCTTGCTTCCCTTCACTGGCTTCCCGTTCAGTATAGGATCCATTTTAAACTTTTGCTTTTTGTTTTTAAATCTCTCTCTGGCCTTGCTCCACCCTACATTGATGAGTTACTCACCATCTACACTCCTGCCAGGAATTTGAGGTCCTGCTCCCAGTCACTATTAGTGGTCCCAGTCACTATTGGTGGTCCCAAAAGCTCGTCTGGGGATAGAGCTTTTTCTGTGGCTGGCCCTAGGCTCTGGAACAGTCTGCCCCTAGAACTGAGGACCTCTCAAAGCATTTTAAGTCAAAACTAAAAACTTATTTATTTGACTTGGCTTTTAACAATAGTTGAGTTGTATATCTATTCTTTTTCATCTGGTTTATTGTAGTTATTGTTCTTGTTTTATTCTCAACTGTTTTTATTGTTTACTCTTGTCCTTTTGCTTGTGGTTTTATCATATACTTTGTTTTTAACGCCATCATGTTAATATGTTTTATTTGGGCATGTTTTATTTCATGGCATTGTTCTGTTCAGCACTTTGGGTTGCGTGAGCCACAGTAAAAGTGCTATACAAATAAAGTTGACATTGACCTTGATCCATGTAGTACTTACTTACCATGTTTCTGCTTGTTCAAATACATATTTTTACAAAAATATATGTAGCTATGATTCATATTCTGTCAGCCTCACATCCTAAAGGGGCTGGTGTTTCCTGGAGTTCTACAAGAGTTCTTATCTGGAACAAAAGAGCCAAATTAATTTTAGAGAAGAGCCTAAAACAGGAATAAATGCAACTTCAATCATTAATAGCTACTTCTGCTGGCTCTGCCAGGTAATTTACTGGTGATATGAAACCTTGAGGTCACTATTTGGATTTAAAAACATGCACATCTTCTACATAACTACTAAAATATCCTAAAATCTGCTTTTACTTCTCAACAAATCAAAATATCTGCTTAACCGTTTACCAAAAAAGCAGCTTTCATCCTTACTCCTTGATGCCATGTTGGCCTGCTGTCAGTGTGGAAGAATAATTTCCTCCCTTGCCTCCAGCACAAGCTGCTGAACCCTAGCTGACCCGTGGGACAGCGGCTGGGGTGTTAATGTTCACCCTTACCAGGGTCGGACCCAGCATGTTTGTTTTATGACACAGTAGAAGAGACCTCAGAGGGGAGTGTGGCCTCAACACATTGACCCCCAAGCACATTAGAAAGTGGGCTACTGAGCTGAAGAAGGATCTGTTCTGATCCCAACTAGATGTTCCTGCACTCCATCTGGTTTTTATTTTTGGAATTATAAAATGTAAAAAGGCTGCAATCATCCATTGAATCATAAACGTTCAGCAGCTGCTGACGCACCAATAATAGAGTTAAATTCTTTATTTATATTCAGTTCATTTGAATAAAATTCAAATCCTCATGGTTCCAAATGGGGAATTTGGTTAGCATGCAGGGCGTAAAAAACACACCAGACCACTTCATTGTATGCTATGCAAACATGCATCAAAAACAGTAGAGACTAGTGAGTCTGGCGAGGTGTGCTCCAGAGCTGCTTTGCATTTGTCATCATGCTAAGAGAAGAACCGAAGGGGATCAAAAAAAAAAAAAGAGGAAAATGGCTGCATACTTTCCTTTGATAAAAGTATTAACATCAGAGTTCCACTTGTGGTCAAATGTTTGCTTAAATGCACATTTACATCTGCGTGAATGTCACCGTGTGTGTGTGTGTGTGTGTGTGTGTGTGTGTGTGTGTCCGTGCGTGTGTGCATGTGTGTGTGTGCGCGCTCTGCAGAGAATCCGTTGGTCCTATTTCCAATTCCGCTCAATTTCAGCAAGAATCTCGGTAATCCCACTGAAGAGCTGCAGTTCTCCCACAGTGACATCCCATAATGGCACTAACAGCGGAGTGGTGGGCACCCAGTTACGACTCACGATTCATTCGGTGCACGTTC